>OLKM01001407.1:0-10000 GCA_900291075.1 Melanogrammus aeglefinus | reverse complement strand
CTGCTGCACTCGACATACACACTGCACCACCCTATACGTACCACCGACTCAACACTGCGCCATGCAACTACCTTCCGGAAACAAGGAGTAATTAAAAAAGAAACAGCTCAACGACACTAAATACTCTTAATTCTGTGCATAGAGTGTTTATTCTTAATTTGTTTACCTACCATTCAACAAAGGGCAGCTGGAACATACAGTTCTACATGTGTTTCACTATTGTGTGATTGTTCATGTATTATATTCCTTCTATGCATCGAAATATTAAATTCAAAAGGTGATTTAATTAATGTTTGAGATTGTAAGACATTGAACCTTTTAACACTGAACCCGTTCAAATCTGCCCTCAAGTCGTTTTATTATTCATTACATTCATACAATTCAAATTAACAATCATAATAAATGGCCTCAGCCATAACTCGAGTGACAATGTCATTACCATTCAGCAGAAATGGCCTGATTTATAAATACGTCATGCCACAAGTGATCCTGTTAATTACATTCAACAGATGTCCAAGCGCATCTCAAAACCCTCTCTGTCAATCGTTTATATCGTACAGAAACACCCAAATCTGCTCCATGTTACGGGCTGCAACGTCATCCTACTTCTACTAATAATAATAAGCGCCTTTCTCATACTCAAGGTCGCCTTACAGTGTCACGAGCACACACAGAACAGCACAGCAACACAAATAAGAACTCCTTGAATGCCTCTGTTGCAAGAGCATCGACTCTTCTGATGGATGTGTCAGACGTTGGCATTGTTCAGCTTATCAGTCACTCCATCTTCAAGGGCATGCCGTCTTGTCTCCATTGTTTTCCATGCAACACCCAGTGAGGTATTGTCCTCCTCTCTTGAGCCAAACCATACCGGGCCAGTCTAGCTCCCCCCCGACCCTGTCGGATATCCGCCATTGACGCTGGAGTGATGCACGAGGCAGTTCCTCCTCTGATTGGTTTCTATTGTTACTGTGCTAGCCTTACTAAAGAGTTATTTCACAGTCCACCGCCTGTTGAATCAACGATTTTCATTGTCTACCTTCTGCCTTTTCACTGTGAACATTGACATTTTAGCCTGGAAATAATTCATCTTTTACATTTACATTAAGGACATTTAGCAGACGCTTTTATCCAAATCAACTTACAAAACGTACAATTGTCGGAAGAAAGAGAAACAATATATTGCTGTCGGTATAGTAAAGATGTTCATAGAACCAAGTGCCAAGCACTAACAATGGTGAGGTTAACCCGTTCCCCGTATACAACAAAGCTAAGTAGGATAAGATGCTGCACAATACTAAGCACTATTTTCTAATTGCAAAACATGATCTTTTAGCTCTCAAACCGTTTTACCGCAGCAGAGACAGACATTGGCCGGAGCACTGAGCGATCAGGGTCATGGATGGTTAGAGGGGCGTGGCAAATGGGACAAATACACAGTCTTGCTCTCTCTCAAACACACACACACACACACACACACACACACACACACACACACACACACACACACACACACACACACTCACACACACACATACACATACACACACACACACACACACACACACACACACACACACACACACACACACACACACACACACACACACACACACACACACACACACACACACACACACACACACACACACACACACACACACACACACACACACACACACACACACACACACACACACACACACACACACACACACACACACACACAAACTGGATGGCACGTGCAGCAAAAGGCTTGTGAGTGACTGACAGCCGGATGTTGACGAGCTGGGTAAGGTGATTGTCCCGGCGCATCGTTACATCACAGCCCTCGGCATTATAACATCACCTGATGAGCGCTCTCAGGCTGGAGAGAGGAGCGGCTGAGGGGTCCTAAAGCACCAGCTCACCGGCCATGAAGGCCTGCCTCCGGCCCCCTCTCCTCCCCGAGGACCCCACCACCTCCAGCGGATGACACACTCACGCTCACGCTCACACTCAAGCTCACACTCTCACTCTCACTCACACTCTCACTCTCACTCTCACTCTCACTCCCACTTTCCTCTCCCTATCACCCCACTCAATAATGCTCTTGCTTCTTTCTCTGTCTTTTATTCCATCATCAGCAATAAGACTCCGTAGCACAGCTATTATGAAACATTTTTCCTCGAACTTCCTCGAATCACTTCAATGTAAATGATGTGCACTTTCCTGTTTGCACTGTACATGAAACGTACAGTGGAAAGACGTGAAATTAAGTATTCGTTCTGTATCGAAGGAACTTTTAGCCTCAACTGTTGTGTAACCTTTGGGTGTGTACATTTATGCCCCAGGGGCGTGGCATTGTAATGACTGTGGGACATCTTTTATGTATGCTGGTCTATAACTTTTTTTCTTTTATTATTGCATCTTTTTATATTCAATGGGCTGCTGTAACAAGTACATTTCTCATGGATGGGATGAAACAAAGTTATTCTTATCTTATCTTCACGTCTGGAGTCTAGCCCCTGTACTGGAAGACACACCCTCACTTCCACTTTCATTCACACTTTTCTTATCACTATCTCTTTCATTCTGCCTCTCTTCTTCTTCCTCTATGTTGACTATCTGATCACCACGGACAGTCAACAGTGAATCCAGATACAGCTGTCTTATGAGCTGATAAAGGGATAGCCATGTTGCTAAAGGCTTGACTGCAGGCTGGCTTCTGGGCATCATGGACAAAAGCAAAAGACGCACGCAAACAAATAATAACACACAATGACAGATTGTGGGATGAAGATAGCCCAAAAAAACTCCACATGTTTGCCAAGAGACAACTACTCCTGACAACAGCCAGAAACCTACATTGGGTATTCCCCACTGGCCTGATGTTGGTTTTTTGTTAGCTTTGGTTTGGGTACTGTGAAAGCACCTTAAGGCTTTATGTTGACTTCCTTAGCCAGTACACTATCCTGAGCCCCAGAACTGATGGAAATCCCTGAGACTTCTGCTCCCAATCGGACAGCAGGATAGAGCTCCATGCTGAGTTCCCCTTAGATTTGAAAAGATGAAGCTAGCTTGTGCTAACCACAGGCTAGGGCAGGATCACGACAAGAACGTGCACATAACAGATGTCATACTTTACTTCAGGTGACATTTTAATGGAAAGTAACTCGCAGTACAAGTCACAGCTCAATAATTTCCACCCTGACATATCAGAGATGTCAAAATTGTATTATGTACGATAACTTATAACGTTTCTTATTAACTGTACAACCCCCAAAGCTACCCCACATCTAGTTCATGCTACTAAACTCTGCTACTTTATCTGTCACTTCTTCTTAACAAATCATTTTTCATCAAGGCTTTTCGTTCTCATAAATTCAATCAGTAGGTGTACACAGTTAAATTCATGCACGATATTTGTATGAATGCAGATGGGAGGCATGTCCTCCAAATATCAGTTTGTTTGTTTAACCTTCTCTTCCCAACAGTACCACTGTGTTCATTAAAGCCTCAAGGTGGATCATCTGCTTTGGTGACTAACTGTTTTTGTTTTATTTTCTAACTGAAATTCCTCTTTTTAAACTCCTCCTAAGTTGTTAAGTTTGAATTATATCAATAAATCATCAATGTGTTCCGCCGGGTCATTATGATTGATCACCTTTAGTCTTTAGTTAACCCTGTTATCAGGTGTGTTGGTGGGGAGGGGGGCTGTCCTAGTAGCCATGGTGATGCAGGGGGCGTTAGTTTTGGATCCCTGCAAACTTAGCTGTTCTCAATTATAATGAATACTGCATTGCGTTACTCGTTACTGGTTTATGTACATACAGTATATCTACTATAATACCAACCATTGGTTATCCTACCTCGTTATACTCCGGGTTTTAAAATGTATATCTCCTATAGTACAATGCTATTCGTTAAATTTAGTCCCAAGGTACACTCCGGTGCTCAGAAATGCAAAGACATATTAATACACCCTTACAGTATTATACGAGGCCTCGGATCGAAACAACCACCAAACGAGGAGTATATCCACAGCTTCCTCTCTTTAATGCTCTGCCTGCACTATTTTATGTCCAGTTTCCATGGGGTTTTATGGGACCACTGTACTTTGTGTCCTGATCTAATGGTTTTACTACTGGAGGGTTTGCACCCCTGGTGTCCCGTCGTAACCTTGCAATGGAATACACTACAGGGCTGAAGTGGGCTTGGGTCGGTGGTTCTGAGCCAGCCCCAGAGACTCCTGTGTATTGTAGGTGTTTTTATATTGGGTCTTGGTCTGGTTGGGTCCAGGGGGGTTTGGTTGAGGGGGGGGGGCTGGGAGTGGTTGGGTTGGGTCCAGGGGTGTGACGGTGAGGTGAGGTGAGGGGTGGTCTGGTTGGGACCAGGGGGGTGACATTAGGGGGGTGGGGGGGCCTAGTTGGGTCTAGGGGATTGTCGTAGGGGTTATAGTAGGGACCAGAGGAATGGAGTTGGGGGGGGTCTTGACAAGGGGGTTGGCGTTGGTGGGGGGGGATTGGTTGGGTCCAAGGGTGGGGGGACTGGTTGGGGTTAGTGGGGGGGGGAGGTGTGCTGGTCCACCCTGGGCCAGCTGGCATCTCCTCCTGGCTATGTGGGTCAGAATGTGGGCCACCTGGCGACGTCGGTCAGAAGGGTCTCCTGCTCCTTGGAGGAGCCCGGCTGCGGGCGATGGGATGATGGAATGGCTGCCTGGTTCTGGGTTCTGCTTGGGAGAACTGTCACAGGTCTCTGGCGGCGGCCCGGTCGCCGGGACAACGCTGATGCTGCGCTGGATCGTTGGGTACCACTGCCAGAGGTGATTAGCTTTAATGCTACAGTGGAGCGTTTAGCAGCACTGCCAGAGGTGGTCAGCATTAACGCTAGCGCTAGAGCATTGAGTATCACTGCAGGAGGTGAATAGCATTGATGCTTGCAGTGTTGGTATACTGCATTTTGGTTGGTATGGGGTTGGATGGGTTAAAGGCGAAATGCTTAACACTGTACTGAGTGAGAGCTGCGGTTTGTCATGAGGGTTTGATACCTGACTGGGTAAGAGGTAGCGCTAAATGGAAGTACATCTAGGACCGGACTTTGGTAAACTCTTACTCTCCTTAAACGCATTCTGTCAGAACTCTTTTAAATCTGACCTATCTGATGCCTGGCTGTTACTTTTGCAGGGTGGTGAGAGAAAGACTCCTGTAAAGTTAATTATTAATTATTAGAGTCTTGGCCTTGATCCCTGATCCAGTTGGGTTCTTCAGTCGAGTTTTCCCTTCGTCCCTCCCTCAGAAGCCGGCGGTTGGCGGGGGGGAGGTGGATTGACAGACCTGGGGCGGAGCGCGTCCCCCCGGTGTCAGCCCACCACCTCGTATGTTCCTGATGTGATCAGAGGCGCCGCTTCGTCAATTAGCCGCGGATTCAAGAGACGAGCGGCGTTTACCGCGGAGACTGTGGCTGTCTGTCAAAACGCCCCCTTGTTGACGCGGGCTGACGAAAACAGGAGTACGCAACAACCTGGATCTCTTCAACAACAGGAAGGCAGTGGAGGTGGGCGATGGCTCCCCAAGCACGCTAAACACATGCATGGGCCGAGCCTCTTTGGTAATGCAGTCTTACAGAACACGGCAGCTTTCCTGAAGCGTGCTCGCACACAGAGGTCGAAAGGATCGTACGGAGGCATATGCGAGGGTCTAACACACACACATGCACTCGTATTAAAACCCGCATGCACGCACGCGCATACACACACAGACAAAGTTAATTTCTACAGTCACCGCTAAACACATTTCTCTCCGTCAAATCCCAATTCACAGCGTTCGTAATCCACCTGTCACTAATGGATACGTCTCTAGCATCAGCTGTTTCCCGTTCCAGTGGGACAGCTTCAAGTGAAAGCTGTACTTAGCATCTCAAGAAACAGTGACAGTAGCACTAATCCTCTGGTTTTAAGTACTTGAGGGATTCTTTTTGCAGGCTACTGTAGGTGATGTGGGCATAGGGATGGGATTCAGAACAGTCAAGAGGGAGCTTGTATAAATATTTGCATGTTTGTAATCTGTGTTTAACTGATTAGTGACCCAGCAATTGAACAAATACACATTGTGTCCCTCTGAATGAATCCAGAAGGATATGAATTTGAAACCCTAAAGTCTCAAGGCCTCCTTTAAAATACAGCAAGCCTAACTCTTACCTGCAAGTATCTGAATTCAATGGAAGTCACTTTGCATAAAAGTTACTGGAATATAAGTAAAAAGTTATTTTCTTTTAAATGCCCTTCATCTTAACTTTGTCTAAAACAGGACATTTTCGTGATCCGAATACCAACTCTGCACAGCTGTGCAATAAAAGTCAGACAAACAGTGAAACCAGGCCTGTTGATCTACTTTCAAAGAAAGCAGTAGAAACTGGTTACCATCAAGTCACTGCTGTGTCATATCTGGCCCTCATATCATGTTTGGATTGCAGACATAGAACATCACCCTTATACAACTCAAGTCATTTATCAGACTTAGTATAAATCGTTTTAGATGAGGACCAGATAGGGGTTAGGCAACATTGTCCAAGAACGCAAACAGAGAGACTGCTGTCATCGGGCTACAAAGCCAGAACCATCCCAATGTGCTCCCAGATCTGCCAGGGTATGCTCTTGTCAGGGACATGAACTCTCCCGGTGTCGTTCCACATCCTGACACACCGCCGCGTTCTCAGAAGAGGCAGTGACCTCATAAGTGATACCACATCGGGCCCGGTACTCCGGGGAACCTCGCCGGCCATTCTCCCTCCTCAGCCTCAGCCATTACCCGTCTGCCTTCTCTCTCCCGACCACCCCCCCCCCCCCCCCTCTCTAGGGTAGACCAAGGGGTTCCCCCCCCCCCCCCCCACCTCCTGCCCTCACCACGGCAGAGTATCGGTGCCAAGGTTGGGAGGAAGATAGAACGAGCTGACGACACATTCTGGAAGTTAGTTGCTAAAGTTTATGAAGGCCACACAGTTAGGAACGAATCGATGAAGCGCAGGAATGTGTGAGCAGGGAGCTTAGGAGACAGAGAACAGGGTGCCGTCTCTACGCTGTGCCGTGTTAAAGGAGGAGACACACTTCATTCACCTGGGGATTGAGCAGACGCGTCAACACACAACACACATTCACTAACACGAGGAGTATACGTTTAGACGCGAACACGCACATTAAGGGTGCAACACCACATGAATGTCTGCTTGAGTAGTCGTCTGCGGCGCACACACACACGCACACACACACACACACACACACACACACACACACACACCCTCACACACACACACACACACACAAACACACTTTGTCCTCTTATCGATTGTCCCCCCTGAAGCACTTCTTCCAGTCGCATCAGAGACAGCTTCGAAGTCGAAATACAGCTGCTCCAGCCTAGCATAGCGTCTATATGGTTTTTCATATTGAGTTTGCTAGATGGCTGTGTGTGTGTGTGTGTGTGTGTGTGTGTGTGTGTGTGTGTGTGTGTGTGTGTGTGTGTGTGTGTGTGTGTGTGTGTGTCACTAAGTATGCTCAGCTGAAGAGGGAACAATATTTGAGGCTCATTTAATGCCTATTGTTTCCATCCGCAATAAACCAAAGTACCCCCACCCCCCCGCCGCACCCCGCTCCTTCTTTCCAAAGAGGGAGAACAGCATGAGCAGGATTCCAGCAGAAGCTCTGTGGAGTGTACTCTTGTTCAGAGTACCCTCATGTCTCCGCCTCCACCGCTGCCACCGCCACCAGCACCAGCACCACTTCCACCAGCACCACTTCCATCATCATCACTACCACCCCCACTACTACCACCACCACCCCCTCCACCCCCTCCCACCACCACCACCACCACCTCCACCACCACCACTACCTCAACCACCTCCCCACCACCACCAGAACCACCACCACCACCACCACACAACCACCGACACCACAACCACCACCACCCACCACCAACCACACCACCCCCACCACCCCATCCACCACCACCACCACCACCACCAACCACCACACCACTACTACCATCCCCAACCACCAACATACCCTGCGATAACACCACACCACCACCACACCCCACCCACCACCACCCACACCGAACCACATCACCACCACCACCACCCTCCACCCACCACCACCACCTACCACCACCACCACCACCACTCAACCACCACCTAACACCACCAAACCACCTCCAAAACCACCCCACCACCGCACCCACCACCACCACCACCCCCACCACCACCACCACCACCCATCCATGCACCAACACCACCACACCACCGATAACCACACCGACCACCCCCACCACCACCGATAACCATCTCCAGTCCTAAACCAAGCTATTTATCCTCCATGCACACAGCACGCCTCCCTTAAGGAGGCGTCATAATGCAATTTAACAAGAAGTCATTACCGCTCACTCAGTTGTGTGTGTAGGACTGACGTATAGATTACTGTACAGATGGAGTCTGCCATGAGACATATCATTTGTGCAGTCAGTTTTTCCATGCAGGTGTGCCTATGAGCTTTGAGGGCGAAGAGGAGGAAACCGATGGGCACTCGAACCGTTAGGATTTGAGCTGGTCTTGTATTGTGGGCTTGTCGACGATAGGATGAACGCACAGCTCAAATCCAAAACAGAATAATCCGAAATGTAAGCGCAGAGATTTTCATAATTAAAATGAAGGCAGATAAAAACCTACACAAGCACGCTTATCTCCATGTCCCAGAATCCATTTAAATGTTAGATCCACAGATTAGATTGATTCAAGTCTGCCTCATTTTATGCGAAAGTGATTGTGCAAATGGTTCATGCAATTATGTAACTTGTCGACAATGTTTGAAACTCAAGACCCCATGGACGTGACAACAGCTTTCAGTTGAACAGATGCTGCATTGCAGAAACATTTGGAGAAGAATTGTTTCGTTTTTGACGATCACAAAACCCAACGTTGGGACCACAGCTGCGGAACAACCCTGTTACCTTCACCAACCACGCCCGGGTGAATAACGAGCTGCAGTCACCTCGTCTCTTGAGTGAGACACACAACCACTAGATGCTCCCGCGCTGTCCTGTGTCTCCATTGGCCACTGTTTCTGGCTGTGCGTCTCCATGGTAACAAGCGTTTAACAAATCGCGGAGGGGGATTCTGTTGGAACGACGGCAGAACAGGACGAGGAGAATGATTGCGGTTCTCTCGCTCTCTCTCTGACCTGTGAATGTTTATTTGGAGTGAACGTGTCGGAGTAGACACTTTGTGTGTGTGAATCCTCTTCGGGGGATGGCTGCCTCTCTCTAGGGAACGCGCTGCGCATTGGAAAACATGCTCGAGGCATTCCCTTCACGGCATGTGCTTCATAGCATGTGCCCCGGCTGTCTCCTGCATACATCCTGTGAAGGGCTTCTGAAAAAACAGCCTGTGAAGAACAAGGCAGCAGCCACCGGCAGTGTCTGGAGATGGAGGCTGATTGTACGGTTGCTTTCTGTGAAGTGAGCGCGTCTTACGTGTTGATCAGTGGCTTCGAAAAGACAACATACCTCGTCCGAAAAGTATGCCGTCCAAGAAATGTAAATGGTTGGTGAAAGGCTGTCAACTGTTAAACGCGCTGATGTTTGATGTCGTACTAGAGGCCATTTTATCTCATATGCTGCATTAGCTTACTAATATATTGTGTTACTCTCATTGAAATACATGACCTGAAAGACATTTCCCACATTTTTAAGTGTTCCTGCAAACAAGCTGTGTGGAGACGCTGCAGCTGACAGTCTCAATCTGCACACATGGACAGGTGACAGGTCATCCACCAAGGCAAATCCACTGCAGAGATTTGTGACAATAGTCGACATTTGCCGTCAAAGTATTCAGCCGCTCTTCTCTACTCTCTGCTTCAACAAAACCTTTTCACGGTCCTGTTAGGGTTAGCAGTTCCATTCCCATTGGGGTCACCCATGCTAGGAAACGTATACGTTACGATAAAAGCAGACAAAAAAATAGCATATATACT
>OLKM01001406.1:116746-119246 GCA_900291075.1 Melanogrammus aeglefinus | reverse complement strand
AAATGATAGACACTTGCACAAACACACACGGGGACCATCACATACGCACAGGGACACAAACAGGGACACAAGCGCGCACACTGGGACACACACTCTGGTCATAACACAGAGCTCTCGTTGTGTGTATTTACATTGTGTAGCCTAGTTTAATATCAGTGCAGCGGTCCGCGAGGGGTCATTTTTATGGTCGCAGGCAGCACATGTCGTTACGTCTAATAGCTTTCTCTTTACTCTGGGTTTTCAACACAACACCAACCCTTTCAGAGAACCGTACCGCCAGCCTGTAGTCCTCAGGAATAATTAGCGGAGATCCGTCCTTTGGGGGAGTTTTAAAGTTTGGATTCCGCTGAACAGGGACTGCTCGTCTGTGAGAGTTGTGTAATCACACGGTGGTCTCTTGCGTTTCCTGAACCAACGTCCTGTTATGTTCCGCTAACCTCGTTTGGGAAGCACAGGCTTCTCCTACGTCGAACCGAGGCTGTGTTTGGTACCAGCCTATCCTGCCTGTACTCATTAGGGATAAAAAGAATGTTGGCTAAAGCACGGCATTAGGTAAATGAGAATTTAAGCTGAAAGACTAACTTTGACTGCTGAATCAGCAGGTTATATCGTTTCTAATGAGTTCAGGTGAGTCTGCCGTCTCTTTCTTGCTCGAGCCTGTCTTGCGCAATCACCGAATCAAGTCCAAGTTTCGAGTTTATTGAAGAAAACTTTCTTAACAAAAGCGCCTTGAAACCCAACCCAGGGTTGTCCCCAAAGTACTGCACGGTTATGTTTTATATTCACAGCGCCGGTGGCAGACACAGAGAGTACACACACACGCACAGACAGATAAGGGTGCGTGATGAGAAACAGAGGTGTACCGGCACGCAGGAAACGTGAACGCGATGAAGACATGAAGGAACTCTGAGGGATAGAGAGAGAGAACGAGGGGAGGGGGACGGGGGAGAGAGAGAGGGAGAGAGAGAGAGAGAGAGAGAAGGAGAGAGAGAGAGAGAGAGGAGAGGAGAGGGAGAGAGAGAGAAGAGAGAGAGAGAGAGAGAGCGAGAGAGAGAGAGAAGAGAAGAGAGAAGGAGAGAGAGAGAGAGAGAGAGGAGGGAGAGGGAGAGGGAGAGAGAGAGAGAGAGAGAGAGAGAGAGAGAGAGAGAGAGAGAGAGAGAGAGAGAGAGAGAGAGAGAGAGAGAGAGAGAGAGAGAGAGAGAGAGAGAGAGAGAGAGAGAGAGAGGGAGAGAGAGAGAGAGAGAGAGAGAGAGAGAGAGAGAGAGAGAGAGAGACGGAGATGGAGAGAGAGAGGGAGAGAGAGAGGGAGGGAGAGAGAGAGAGAGAGAGAGACGGAGAGAGATAGGAAGGGAGAGAGAGAGAGAGGGAGACGGAGACGGAGAGAGATAGGAAGGGAGAGAGAGAGAGGGAGAGAGGGAGAGAGATGTAGAAGGGGAGACAGAGGGAGGAAGAGAGATGAAGAGAGCGATGGATAAGAGGTGAGATTAGACAGATCGGGGCACGCGATGAGAAAACAGGGGCGTAGAGGGAGACACCGAGATCCCCAACGTGAGGACACGACTGACCCTTGAGCCCGCGGGGGCTGAGCGGGTGAGGCGGTTGGAGCTCCACAGTTTGTGGTGTCACGGCCGCAGCCCGGCTCTGCGGTGCTGCGGCCGGCGTTATCCAGGCCAGTGCAGATACATTACGCGGCTGATACCAGCTCACTTCTCTTGACCTCATTCTGCTGTGGCTCTGACAGTAATGCGAACCCCCCCCCCCCCCCCCCCCTCCCCTCCCCCCTCCCTCCACCCCCCCCCCCCCCCCCCCCCCCTCCCTCCCCTCCCTCCCTTTCCTCGCTTTCTCTTCTCTTTTTTTTTTACCGCAAAGAGAAAAAAGGTATGTGCTTATTTTCAAAACGCTGACTGCTTTCCTGGCAGTTTGAAGACACGGCTGTGACGTTGTGTCAGAATGGGATATAAGAAGCACCTCTTGTGTTTGTCAGATAAGACCCGTCGCTCGCTCGCTCCCTCTCTCTCTCTCTCTCTCTCTCTCTCTCTCTCTCTCTCTCTCTCTCTCTCTCTCACTCCCCTCTCGTCGCATAATGGGTTGAGTTGAGATTCTCATTGACTGTGTTTTTCAGGCATTGACAATGTTGCTTGCTCTTTTTTTTGACTCTCTCTCTCTCTCCATCTCTCTCACGTTTAGAGCACACACACACACACACACACACACACACACACACACACACACACACACACACACACACACACACACACACACACACACACACACACACACACACAGCACACACACACACACACACACGTTCTATCTGTCTTTTTTCTCTCTTGGGCACCCATTTATTCATGCACATGCACATGCACACGTATATTGACACACCCATAAACACACACACACATATGCACACATACACGCACACAAAACACACACACACACCACACACACACATGCATGCATACACGCACACAAACACACACAAACATACACACCTACTTAA
>OLKM01001406.1:101746-106746 GCA_900291075.1 Melanogrammus aeglefinus | reverse complement strand
CCTCCTGCCAAATCTTCTCTCCTCCTCCTTCCTCCTCCTCCTCCTCTTCCTCCTCCTCCTCCTCCTCCTCCTCCTCCTCATCTCTTGCCTCTCCTCTTCCTCGTCCCGGCTCTCGGTGTGGGACGTGTGAAAAAAGAAGCCGAAGACGAAAGAAAAGGGGGGGTGGCGGGGTTGGGTGGCTTTTAAAAAATTAAGGAAAGGATCAGCCCCGCCGACGCCGCCGTGCCGCTTGCCGCCTTCAGCGATCAAAGCGAGCGAGAGGAAGAGGAGAACAACGCAAAGAGTGAGCGGCGCTGTACCGCTGAGAGGGAGGGCTTTTACTCCCCTGGAGAGAGAGAGAGAGAGAGAGAGAGAGAGAGAGAGAGAGAGAGAGAGAGAGAGAGAGAGAGAGAGAGAGAGAGAGAGAGAGAGAGAGAGAGAGAGAGAGAGAGAGAGAGAGAGAGAGAGAGGGAGGACCCAGCCGGAGCTGCGGTTTGTAAAGCGCTCCGAGGCGATCTCCTGCTTCTCTGTCACGGCCGCGGCGGCTGGACCTTTCTCCTCCTCCTCCTCGCCGCTCTGCTCCTCGTCTCCGCTGATCCTCACCTCCTCCTCCTCCTCATCCTCCTCTTCACGTCCGCCGCCGGCTGGACCTTTCTCCTCCTCCTCCTCGCCGCTCTGCTCCTCGTCTCCGCTGATCCTCACCTCCTCCTCCTCCTCATCCTCCTCCTCCTCCTCACCTCCTCCTCCTCCTCTCACCTGCTGCCTCTCCCCCGGACAACATGATGATGTACTTTTGGGTGAGTTGGGAAGGGGGGAGGTGATTGGGCGATGAGGGAGAGAGGGGTGAAGCGGGCGGCGGAGGGGGGCGACAAGAACTGCAAAGGTTTTTTATTCAATGATTCATTCATGTTTGTGCGTGGTGTGTATGTGGGTTTGTGGGTGTGGAGCGGGCACCCAGTGCTGCAGCAGACTGCCGTTGGTGTGTGTGTGTGTGTGTGTGTGTGTGTGTGTGTGTGTGTGTGTGTGTGTGTGTGTGTGTGTGTGTGTGTGTGTGTGTGTGTGTGTGTGTGTGTGTGTGTGTGTGTGTGTGTGTGTGTGCGTGTGTGCGCGTGCACATGGGGTTCGAAGGGGGGCCCGAATCCATGTTTACATCCATGCATTTTTCATTGCGGCAAAGTCAGCTGAACTCCACACAGTTACCGCCGAGTTATCAAGACCTTCCTGTTCTGATTTCCGTGTGTGTGTGTGTGTGTCGTTTCGATATGTTTGCGAGTGTAGGTTTGCGCGCATCTATTGCGTGTGCCGTGTGTGCGTGCTGTCGCCCATTCATCTTTTGATCTGGTGGTATGCGACCACGGCCTGTGTGTTTCCATGTTAGACCAATCGAGGCTGATGGCAACACACATGTTTCAGTGTTGATTTAAACCGAGGTAACCAGGACGTCTGCAGCAGCCCTATGCAAACGTTTCAACCTATAGAACACAATGCTCAGGCTCTCTGACACTTGGTTCTTAACTGAAACCTTCAAGTCATTTATCTTCTGCTTGGACTTATTCGGTATCCTCTTGCACAAATTGCTCTTTTCCACCATCAATATTTATGCAATTTTGAGCTTTGTTCTTTCAAAGGTCAAGTTCCTGGTCAAGTGCTTTCAATTTGCTAGTATTTAGAGCTATAAGCTTTGGATTAGGGTTGATTTATTTGAAGAAATCGTATTAACTGATCAATTGTCATTGGGATAAATGTCTCTGTTGCGTCAAATCTAGCACAATTTACTACACTTAAAATGTCATATTAATTAATTGAAAGATTGGGAGCTTTCTCAAAAATCCAAAGCACAGTTTTTGACAAAAGTTAATTGCATTTGGTAATATAAATATATGTTTTATTAAATCCCTAAAAAAATAAAAATAAGTGTACATTTGAAAATGCAGTGCATATCCTGTGTGGAATACGTTGGTAGGAGTTGGTTTGAGAATTTAAAGTTCTATTATGGTCAGTTGTTTTTCTTTTATTAAAAAAATGTGTATTTGACCATTTGGCAATATTAAAAAAAAAATACACTAAAAGGTACTTTTGGAACTAGTCAATACATACTTTCTGCAGAGTTTAACCTTTTCAGAATGTTTCTTACTATGATCTAATTTATTGATTTGATAGTTATTTATTTCTAGCAAACGACACTTTTCAAAGAACACACTTATGGAATGGGCCTTCCTCAAACCCATGAATGTTCTTTAAGTCTACACTAGGCTTGCGATTGGTTATATCGGTATATATTTACCGATATTACCACCCTCCAAGCCAAAGTTTTAGAGTTCAATCCCCCAAAATACATGAGCAAGACATTTCTTCTTATTCAACTCCCAAACTAAATTCCCTGCTTGCTCCTAAATTAACCGGGTCTGAATTCACTTTGGATAGAAGCATCTGCTAAATTCCTTCACAGTAAATAGTAACAGTATACATGTCTGCGCTAGCGATCCATAAATCTGCGCTAGCAACACCAGAGCTAGCTGGCTGTACGTCTGGGCTGGCGTTCCATCAGCTCAGACCAGCCCTCGATAGGGCTGATGGTATTGGCAGAGCAAGGCATTAACACCGCCTGCCATGGTTAGGGGTTGGATTCCCACAGGAGCTATGCACGTTGTGGAGTGTATGCATTTGTGGTATTGCGAGAAGCTATGGATAAAAGCATGTACAAATTCAATTATTTATCAAGCAAGCATATATCAAGCATATGTCGTTCATTCATAAAGATTAAGACATGACCACGGTGTGTGTGTGTGTGTGTGTGTGTGTGTGTGTGTGTGTGTGTGTGTGTGTGTGTGTGTGTGTGTGTGTGTGTGTGTGTGTGTGTGTGTGTGTGTGTGTGTGTGTGTGTGTGTGTGTGTTTGTGTGTGTGTTTTTGTGCATGTTGGTATACGTAACTATGTGTTTATCCATCCGTCTACCAGCGTGTGCACATGTTTATGCATATGTCCATATCCATACCCAGGTATACGTCTTTGAGTATCAATATCTTTTATATCTATACTAGTTGAGGTGCGAGGTTGTGTTTGTGTGCGTACGTGTGTGTGTGTGTGTGTGTATGTGTGTGTGTGTGTGTGTGTGTGTGTTGTGTGTGTGTGTGTGTGTGTGTGTTGTGTTTGGGCCGCAGGTGGTGAGCATTGCCTGTCTCCCACCGGAAGGCTGTCAGTCGAGCATCAGTCGAGGGAAAGCGTGCAAGCACCACCCACCGCCCCAACACCCCCACCACCCCCACCACCACCCGTCCACCCCACCCCCCACCCCCCATCCCCCCTCCCCTCATTACAATATTTATTCACCTAGCAGATGTTCTCATCCAGGGCAATTACCTTTGGCTTACATTTCCCTGTTGCCCACTCATACAGATGAATGTGTACACAAAGACGTCCCGGGTTATGCATGGTGCCCCAGGGCGCCTCCTGCACCCCCCTACCTCCCTCCCTCCCTCCCTCCCTCTCTCCCTCCCCCCCATCCACCTTCCTCCCTCCCTCCCTCTCGCCACCTCCATCCTTCCGCCACTCAATCATCCCTCCCTCCCTCCCTCCCTCCCTCCCTCCCTCCCTCCCTGCACTGCTGCATCTGCTCCGCCCTCTCCGGTGTGGTGTCTGTTGAGTTAATTGGGGGGGTGGGGGGGCTTTAGGGGCTGGGGTGCTCAACCCTTGGACTGGAAGGTTCCGGGGGTCCAGTGGGTCGGCGTGGGAGACGCCATGGCCGCCCCCCCCCCCCTCCGGCGGCTCCAGGACCTGTTGCTGTAGTGATTCCCTGGGAGTCGGTGTGGAGGAGAGCGTCTACTAAATGACTCACTGGCAAATAGTTCATAATTGGAGAAGTTGAAGAAGGAGAGGAGAGTGATACGCACGCATCCACACACACGCACACACACACACACACACACACATGCGCACGGGCAAACACACTAACTCACACACACACACACACACACACACACACACACACACACACACACACACACACACACACACACACACACACACACACACACACACACACACACACACACACAGGTGCATGATCACGCACACACACACACACACACACACACACACACACACACACACACACACACACACACACACACACACACACACACACACACACACACACACACACACACACACACACACACACACACACACACATGCTGCTCACATTCACACTGAAAAATTCACACACACACACAGGTACACACACACAAACATACGCACGCGCACACACACACACACACACACACACACACACACACACACACACACACACACACACACACACACACACACACACACACACACACACACACACACTCACACACAGCTGGTCCTCTGCTGTCTACCTGGAGGCACTGGCACACAGTGAGGACACCATGCTTGTCCCCCCTCCAGCACCCACCTCCCCCCCCCACCTCCTCCTCCACCTCCACCTCCCCCCTCCTCTCTGTGATGAATAATTTAGCAGCGCTGGGCCTGGGCTGTCGGGCGGAGATGGCAGTTAGTGTGGAGCGAGGAGCTACACACCGTGGCAGGGGGAGCTGCTCCACCTGGAGGTGTTGGGGGGTGGGGTTGGGGGGGGAGCCATCACTAATGCTAGGTTTGGAGCAATTATTCCAAGCGTTTTGGGTGCTTGTAGTGGCTGTTGTTTTCCGTAAAGTTGGATTGAGTGGCTCTACAGAAAATGCCTTTGAAAAAAGAGATTGTTTATGTGTGTGTGTGTGTGTGTGTGTGTGTGTGTGTGTGTGTGTGTGTGTGTGTGTGTGTGTGTGTGTGTGTGTGTGTGTGTGTGAAAGTGCTTGTGGTGTTGGTCGTTTAAAGTGTGTGAGACGTTAGAGAACAGCCATTACAGGAGCGCAGCGCTAACCGGAGGCTAACGCAAAGCTCACAGGCTAACGTGAAGCTCACATGCTAACGTGATGCTCACATGCTAACGTGAAGCTCACATGCTAACGTGATGCTCACATGCTAACGTGATGCTCACAT
>OLKM01001406.1:67315-77887 GCA_900291075.1 Melanogrammus aeglefinus | reverse complement strand
GCACTCAAGCACGCACACACACACACACACACACACACACACACACACACGCACACACACACGCACGCAAGCACGCACACACACACACACACACACACACACACACACACACACACACACACACACACACACACACACACACACACACACTCTGATACACACACTGACACACACGTACCTACGCACACACACTGACACATGCAAATACACACGCAGACACATGCAAACCCATGTGTGCATAGCTATAAGGACACATATAGATAGATGTTTAGATACTTAAACAAACACACGCGTCGATATACATATGCATACCCACTGTTGCACACACACACACAAAGTCCCCGGCACACACATGCACAAAGACACACATTGAAACATACAAACAAACCCCCACACACCCAAACCCACACAGACACAGACACACACTTCTATGTTGTGTATCGGCGCGGTCTCTCTCTCCTGCCAGACGTCGTCGTTGGCCCGCAGTGAGGGGTGTGCGTGGCGCGGCGGTACAGCTGTTCTCTGTCTCAGTGTGTATTAATGGAGGATCCTCTTGTCTCGTTCATTAACTCCAGATGTTCGTGCGCACACTTGTGTGTGTGTTTGTGTGTGTATTTCCGTGTGTAAACGTGTGTGTGTGTATGTGTGTGTGTGTGTGTGTGTGTGTGTGTGTGTGTGTGTGTGTGTGTGTGTGTGTTTGTAACTTTGCCCCTACGTCGCCGCATGTCCCCGCATCGTCCCGTTAGGCGACCGGAGCGGGGGCATCGGACCCCTCGGATTGGCTCTGAGGGCATTAGAGTCAGGGTCCCCCCCCCCCCCCGTGTCACAGGGACACTCTCCTCTGGCGTCCGTCTCTCTGGTCACATGACCCTTCAACGCCAAACATAAGCAGAGAGACCTGGGTGGGGTTTGGGTGGGGTTTGCTCCATGCATGAAATGTTGATGGAGTGTGAGTGAGTGTGTGTGTGTGTGTGTGTGTGTGTGTGTGTGTGTGTGTGTGTGGGTTGCGATTCGTGTGTTAGTGGGAGCGATGTGGGGGGGGGGGGCCTGTGGCTATTTCGGGTGTTAGTGGTTTGTCTGGGTTAACCCAGACGGGATTCTCTGCATCTGTTCTCGTCCTTGTCCAAGTATTTATTCATTGCAAATATGTCCACGTATACTGAGGAGCTTACACGTGTTTGTTTGTTTGTGCGTGTGTGTGCGTGTGTGTGTGTGTGTGTGTGTGTGTGTGTGTGTGTGTGTGTGTGTGTGTGTGTGTGTGTGTGTGTGTGTGTGTGTGTGTGTGTGTGTTTTTCTCCAGATGTAGATGACTGTGGTGAAAGTTTTGGTGAAACTATCCATCCGGCTATCTATGGATGAAGACATAGGGAAGAGGGGAGATCGAGGGGCAGAGAGATGGAGAGAGACAGGGGGCTACAGAGAGCTGGAGGGATAGAGGGATGATAGAGATGGAGGGATGGAGATCTCAGACATACAGGGCTTCGGCAGACCATCCTTTGGAGAGAGAGAGAGAGAGAGAGAGAGAGAGAGAGAGAGAGAGAGAGAGGAGAGAGAGAGAGAGAGAGAGAGAGAGAGAGAGAGAGAGAGAGAGAGAGAAGAGAGAGAGAGAAAGAGAAGAGAGAGAGTGGAGAGAGAGAGAGAGAGAGAGAGAGAGAGAGAGAGAGAGAGAGAGAGAGAGAGAGAGAGAGAGAGAGAGAGAGAGAGAGACTGACTTCTGTGTGGCTCCATACGCTCCAAACTAGCCACACCAGCTAAATAATTCAAACTCTGCTTGAGAATTCTCTATCGGACTCTCCACTGCCGTAACACACACACACACACACACACACACACACACACACACACACACACACACACACACACACACACACACACACACACACACACACACACACACACACACACACACACACACACACACACACACACACACACACTACCCGCCAGCTGCAAGGCTCCTTCCCCTCCTCGGACATTTTTATCATTTCTTGATTTTTTTTTTTTCTTCTTCCTCCACATACTCACTGACTCACAGATTTTAGGAGTTCTGCTCCGAGACAACCAGAAACCCCTCCGATCCGTCTCTAACGGATAAACAAACACAAACAGATAAATAACCCAAAGGTGCGTGCGGGCGGGGGCGGGAGCGTGACGGGTCGATGGGGGGGGTCACGCAGGAGTCCGCCTGTGAAAGTGAGTTGAGAGGCGCGGCATTTCCGAGGCGGCCATTTTTTCCCGATTTTATTTTTTACTTGGTTCAGCGTTTGTTTTTTCCTCTCGTATTTTTTCCCCGTTGTGTTTTTTTTTTTTTTTCCTATCTGTGATGGCTCCTTGACAATGTCTCCCTCATGCAAAATGCATGAGCTTGACGTGGGAATCGATAGCAAGAGCCTGCTTTAGTCGCCGCGCACGCACGCACACAAACACATGCAAGCTCGCACACACACACACTCCAGACCCCCGACCCACAGCACCCAACAACGAGGTCTGACTCCCGCATGGAGCGTTATATGAGAGGGAGGGAGAAAGGGAGAGAGGGAGAGAGAGACACTTACTACCCGTCTTCAGCTATTTTATAGCTTTTAATGCTTTTATTTTATCTTTATTAAGTTTGTCTTCATGAAACAGAGAGTGTAAACACCAACATTACATATTGACGACTTGTAAATATTTTAAAACCGCACGGCAACATTAAAACCCAAACAAAAAAAATCTGTGTAAATAAAAATGAATATCCCATGAAAACGAAGACCATTAAACGATATGCAAATGTATGACGAATAGAAAATAAAGAGCGGTGAATAATTTAAACAGGCTGGCAATAAAAAAATGGGAGTAAAGTGGTGTAAACTCGATGAACGTCACCTGCAAAGTGAAATATTGTTCAAACCCAAGTTGAGCAGCAGCTG
This sequence comes from Melanogrammus aeglefinus, assembly GCA_900291075.1. NCBI lineage: Eukaryota > Metazoa > Chordata > Actinopteri > Gadiformes > Gadidae > Melanogrammus > Melanogrammus aeglefinus. The sequence continues at coordinate 74,978 of OLKM01001406.1, read as the reverse complement.
GTTCACATCAGGCACACCGTGCGGGGTCCTGAACAAACGTTTGGTTTTATCCGTCTATAGATTCACTCTGGCTCGGTGTGGAATCGGTCGGGATAGTCTCCGTGTCGCGCCGGCGTCTCTCCGGTGTTCAGTCGGAGGAACGCCGTCGCTACGTTAAGCTTTTGAGCGTGTTTTTTTCCCACGAAGAGGGGATCCAAGAGGCGATGAGGGGAGTGTGATGTGTTTTTCTTCGAGATTAAACGAGGTACACGCCGACTCGGTCTCACCTAAAGCAAAGAGAAGAATGGGTGTTCTTTATGAGGGGAAAAAAAGAAAAAAAAAGACAAAGGGCTGTGGAATTAAACGCTGTAGTCTTAAAGCGTCGCTTCCCAAACCGCGTGTTTGAACATTCTTCCTTTTTCTCCCGGCTTGTGAAAAATCCTTGAGACCCTCGCTACGGACCGACACGGCTGACGTTCCCACCGCACCCCGCCCCGGCCTCGCCCGTCAACGCACAACGATCCCGAAGAGTGCTCTCCAGCAAGGCACTAAAAACGACAACTGCCCCCCCCCCCCCCCCCCCCCCCCCCACCCCACCGTTGAAGCCCCCCGACAACTCGTTGAGGACAGAGCACGGCACTTTTTAATGACCCCCGTGGGACTCGCCCACCCGGCGGTGGAATCAAAGTTAAAACAAACGAAGTGAAGGGAGAGAGAGGGGGAAGCACGCACAGAGCGGTGCTTGGGGGGGGGGGGACTACACCGAGAGGGAACTGTATCCCCCCAGAGTCTATCGGATCCACCTGAAGGCACACACACACACGGCACGCATGCCTACACACACACATACATACTATCCAACAGACACACACACACACACACACACACACACACACACACACACACACACACACACACACACACACACACACACACACACACACACACACACACACACACACACACACACACAACACACACGCAAAACAGACACACACAGACGCACACAGACCATCCAACAGGCACAGACACACACACACACACACACACACACACACACACACACACACACACACACACACACACACACACACACACACACACACACACACACACACATACACTCACACATACGTGCATGTGTGTGTGTGTGTGCACACACATGCACACACACGCGCAAATCAGACACACACAGACGCACAAAGACGATCCAACAGACACACACACACACATGCGCGCGGTGCACACACACACGGATCCTCACTACCCCCGTCTAGATCGCTCACCGCTGAGCCATTACCTTCTCCTCCACCTCCTCCACCTCCTCCACTTCTGACTGCGCTTTGTTCCGCGGCTTCTTTAAGCGCGGCGGAGGGGTGTCACACCGGGACGAATTAAAGCAGAGGTAATGGGGTTATGTCACGGAGACGGAGGTGCTGGCTGTCCCACTCCTCCTCTTCCTCTCTCTCTCTCTCTCTCTCTCTCCCTCCCTCTCTCTCTCTCTCTCTCTCTCTCTCTCTCTCTCTCTCTCTCTCTCTCTCTCTCTCTCTCTCTCTCTCTCTCTCTCTCTCTCTCTCTCTCTCTCTCTCTCTCTCTCTCTCTCTCTCTCTCTCTCTCTCTCTCTCTGTCTCTCAGTAACTCTCTCTCTCTCTCTCTCTCTCTCTCTCTCTCTCTCTCTCTCTCTCTCTCTCTCTCTCTCTCTCTCTCCCCCCCTCCCTCTCTCTCTTTGTGTCTCAGTAACTCTCTCTCTCTTTGTGTCTCTGTAACTCTCTCTCTCTGTATTCATTTCTCTTTCCTCCTCCCGCTGTTTCTCCCCCGTCTCTGTCCCTCCCTAACACAAAACACCCTCTCTATCTATGTATCTCTACGGAACTCCCCTTCTAGTACTCTGTCTCCCATCTCTCCGTTTGAAAAGAGGATAGAAGCCTTTGTCTCTCTCTCGCGCTGTAATCAGAAAGGTATCACCCCCCCCCCCACACAGACACACACACACACACACACACACACACACACACACACACACACACACACACACACACACACACACACACACACACACACACACACACACACACACACACAGAGGGAGATAGCATTGTTTTGGTGGCGGGGCTGAGGGTGGAGGTGGAGGTGGCGGAGGAGTTAAGTAATGTGAGCGCATGAGCGTGACCGATCACTACGGACGCGAGGCGACAGCTAAATAAAATCCCTCCTCCCGCCAGTTGCTCATAGATGTTTACCTGCTTGGGGCTTGCGGCAGTTTGATTGGACCACGGCCGTCTTGGTCGTGAAAACAGACAACAACCGACAGGTGGGGAGTTAGAACGAAACAGGGGTGTGTTCTAAAAATGGTGGGAGCAAAGGGGAGGGGTGGAAAGCCAACTTCGAGCCTTCCCAGATCGGGACGGCTTGCGTGCGAGAGCTTCAGGGGTGAGCTGGAGGCCAGGTGGACGACGACGAGGGAGAGAGGGGGGAGAGAGGGGTGACACACGGAAAGCGGCACACTCGCAACAAGTCGCTATTCTGTGGCGTCTTTCTTCTCAGTACTTTCTTAACGCTGGGGTTTCCAGTCGGGGTTTCTGGCCGCTTAGCGATGTCTCTCAGGCCTCCACAGACCTTCTTCGAGGTGGGGGAGGTTCTGTCTGCCTTTTGTAGCCGGAAAAAACTGGCTTGTAGCCTCATGGCTGCCGGGTGCTACCTCAGTGCCAGCCTTCAGCAGCAGGTGGACTGGATAGAACTGGAGGTTAGCATCTTCATCCACAGCATGTCTGTCAGGGACCGGACGCTGTCCGTGGTGCTGATACCCTCAGCACCCATGAGGGTCTCAGCCAGGCCCACCTCCATAGTTTATAGAGCAGTGTTTCCCGTACATAGACCAACGTGTGGCGTAGCGCCACAGAACGATCACGAGCGTCAAAAATTGATTCTGTTTTTTTTTCTTTTTTTTACCCGCTATTTTGAAATATAAATAGCGTTTCCGTTCAATACATTTTTAGCAATCCTACAATATATTAGAAGAGTGCAAATATGACCCAAACAGAAAAGGGGATCTATAAGTGTTTCAAAATGCAGGAATAGTTCCTATAAGAATATCAGCGAGTTTAGTTTTTTGCAGCATCAATAAGTACAGTATCGGTGCGAGTGTGTACCCGATATTAAACACGCACACGAGGTAACAGATGTTGATGTTTTCAATTCCATTCGCCGGGCTGGTCTTTGATCGCCGCGTGTTCGTCAACCCCTCAGACGCCTCTATACCTGAGGGGTAGCGCTGGGGTCTCTGGCGGCTGCAGAGAGAGGTCCTGTGCACGTCACGGCCATTAGCCAGACTCCAAACGCGCCCCTAAGATCTAGGTATGAAAATATTTGTAGCGAACTGCAATACAAATGAAAAGGAGGCTTTACCGAAATGAAAAATAAAGAAAGCAAACGGTACTGTGTGGTTACAAATAAAATAATAATAGCTGAAATAATCAAAATAAACAAAGATTATTGAGTGTTTTTTGTTGTCCCTACTTAAGACTAAAACTAACATTGGAACTTATCGAAACAAACAAATCAAAAAGCAAGCTTTTAAAAAAAATGATAATAATAATACGAAACTGGGTTTTAAAAAACAATTTAAAATAAACTTAATCGAAAAACAAAAAGTCCAAAAACGAAATAAACGTGAAACTAGAAGCTTGTCAACCACTGGCACCAGATGCACACCCCCACACACAACCCCCCCATCACACACACACACACCCGTACATACACAAGCAGGCACGCACGCACGCACACGCGCACACGCACACGCACACACACAAACCAACACACACCCACACACACACACACACACACACACACACACACACACACACACACCCACACACACACACACACACACACACACACACACACACACACGCATACACACACACACACACTCCATCCACTTGTGTTCCTCCACCCCTTGCCCGCTGCTGCAGAGTGTGTGTGTGTGTGTGTGTGTGTGTGTGTGTGTGTGTGTGTGTGTGTGTGTGTGTGTGTGTGTGTGTGTGTGTGTGTGGGCGTGAGGGCGTGAGGGTGTGGGTGCCGGTTCTGTAATGGTGGCCCGTTCTTTACCTTCCACCCTCATAACGCCGGCAGTTGGCTGACCCCGCAGGGCCCACAGTGTGACCCCTGCTCGGGCCTCTGGGTTCACACCGGGGGCCCCCGAGGAGATGGAGAACAGGTCTCCGGCCTCGGGCGAGAATAATGGCCGAGAGAGAGAGAGAGAGTGAGAGAGAGAGAGAGAGAGAGAGAGAGAGAGAGAGGGGGAGAGGGGGAGAGGGAGAGCGAGAGAAAGGGGGATAGGGAGAGAGGGAACATTGGTGGCCATGACCAAACCCGTGCCTCCTGAAATGAAACACACTTTCACCGTTACCGCGGCAATCTGGAGAATTGACTTGGCTCTCTCCGGGTCTGTGGCGTTCGGGGGAAGGTGTCTCCATTTGCTGTGTTCTCTCTTTTTTCCACAGTCGAGGGTGCGGGCGCGAGTCAGACTCTGCTCTGAGATGTGGTGGGTTGGCAGATTTAGAGAATGATTGCCTGGAATAGTTTTGACTTCTACAGTTCTTTGTGAAATTGATGCACAAGGATTGATGGATGAAATGCTTGGCAAGTGAAAATCCGACTGGAAACTTAAACAATAATAGCGCGTGTGCGTGTGAGGTGTGTGTGTGTGTGTGTGTGTGTGTGTGTGTGTGTGTGTGTGTGTGGTGTGTGTGTGTGTGTGTGTTGTGGTGTGTGTGTGTGTGTGTGTGTGTGTATGGGCGTGAGTGTGTGTGGGTAGGTGGGCGTGTGTCTGCCTGTGAGGGGTGTGTGTGTGTGTGTGTGTGTGTGTGGGTGGGCGTGGGTCTGCCTGTGAGGGGTGTGTGTGTGTGTGACTGGGTGTGTGTGCGACCGGATGTGTGTGTGTGTGTGCCTTTTGAGTGTGTGTGTGTGTATCGGGAGGAGTGGATGTGTGTTTGAGTGTGCGCACGTGCGCCGGCGTGTGCGTTTGCCTGTGGGTGTGTGGGTGGGTTTCAGGGGCTCACACAAGTTGACGTGCGTCTCTTCAAATGTCTCAACCCATCTTCTGCGTTTCTGAAGCATTTACTCCTCCGATGCCGCTGAGCCCCTTCATGAGCGGGGTGGGGGGGCGGGGGGACGACTCCTCCACATGCTGGTACGGGAGCGTACCACCACCACCACCACCGCCGCCGCCGATGCCGCTGTCTCGGCCCCGGCCTGACGTGACTGTTTCCCCGGGAGAGGGGGAGGCAGTGGGGATAAATATTTCATGGTGGACCTGATGTGATTTCTGCTTCTGGGCTGTCAGCTCTCCTCAACGGGGCCGTGGTCTGAGGGGCCAGTAGGCCGCCGCCGCCGCAGCCGCCTCCCAGCAGCCTCTCTGCCTCCCTCTCCCCCCCTCTCACTCCACCGCGGTGCGGGAGACAGGGAGGGGAGGAACATCTGTCTCATTACCGCAACCCCTGCTTCAGCGCTGTCCTCCTTCTGTCTTCACTTCCTCCCTTCCTTCCTGCATACTTTGTTTGTTTTTTATTGCGTTTGTATTTGCGTTGTTTTCTGCTTTGGTTCCTCTATTCTTATTGGCTGTTGTCTTGCATTCCTGCCTCCTTCCTTCCTTCCTTCCTTCCTTCCTTCCTTCCTTCCTTCCTTCCTTCCTTCCTTCCTTCCTTCCTTCCTTCCTTCCTTCCTTCCTTCCTTCCTTCCCTCCTTCCTTCCCTCCTTCCTTTCCTTTCCTTTCTTTCTTTCTTTCTTTCTTTCTTTCTTTCTTTCTTTCTTTCTTTCTTTCTTTCTTTCTTTCTTTCTTTCTTTCTTTCTTTCTTTCTTTCTTTCTTTTTTTCTCTCTCCCTCCCTCCCTCCCTCCCTCCCTTCCTTCCTTCCTTCCTTCCTTCCTTCCTTCCTTCCTTCCTTCCTTCCTTCCTTCCTTCCTTCCTTCCTTCCTTCCCTACTTTCTCCCTCCCTCCCTTCCTTCCTCTCCCCTCTTGCGTTTCTTCTCCCCCAGACCGGTTGTATCTGGTTAAACATCTTAAGAACAGTTGTGACACAACTGGGACCGCGGTCACAGTTAGTGACCCGATACCCCAGTGCTCACGGGCGCTGTCTGCAACCTCCTCTAGCGAGGGGTCCTAGTGCCTATCCTGTAGCGGGTGAGCCGTGATGGCCGCCCCCGACCTGCTGAGAGCAGCAGCGGCCCCCTTACCTCTCCATAAAGCACCCTGATTGGCCGGTTCGGTGGGCACGCTGCGGTGGCATATGAGAGACGAACAATGCCGTGGAAAAATCCAACTGCCGTTTTTATGTTTTCTGTATTTTTGGTAATTCTTGTATCACTACTGTGTGTGAGTTTTTGATGAGCAGGATAGCTTTGGCTAGCTGATTAGCGCTAGCTAGCTGATTAGCTCCAGCTAGTGTTTAGCTCTATCTAGCTGTAGTTTAGCTATTGCTAGCTCTTTAGCTCTAGCTATCTGGAGACTCACCTGGTTGATTTGTGATTACTGTTGTTTTTCCTGGTTTAATTCTTGTTGGTACCGGTCTCCACTACTGGTATCTACTGGTCCGTGTGAGGGGATGAACAGGTGTGTCATACTTCAGAGACTCTTTTGTTATTATACGTAATTATCCAACATACGGAATACAATGTGCTGTTGCAAATAATCAGTGGTGGCTGTGTGTGGGTGTTCAGTGTGTATGTGTGTGTGTGTGCGTGTTCAGTGTGGGTGTGTGTGGTTTTGCTTTTGTTTGTGCACATGCCTTCTGTGTTTTTTCATCATTTCTTTTTTGATGTATATAGCTTTTTAAGTATTTAGGCTTTTCCGCGCGCGCGTGTGTGTGTGTGTGTGTGTATGTGTGTGTGTGTGTGCGTGCAAGCCTGTGTATGTGTTTATGTCTGTGTTTTTTTTGTGCACTCACACATGCCTTCCATGTTTTTTTTAATCATTTGTGTTTGATATATGCAGCTTTTTAAGTAATTAGGCTTTGCCATGTTTGTGTGTGTATGTGTGTGTGTGTGTGTGTGTCCCTATAAACACCTGTGCACTCACACAGCCTTCCTTGTTTTTTTTAATCATTTGTGTTTTGATATATGCAGCTTTTTAAGTAATTAGGCTTTGCCATGTTTGTGTGTGTATGTGTGTGTGTGTGTGTGTGTCCCTATAAACACCTACATCACCGTGTACATGGGGGCAAGCGCCTACAGCCGGGGGGGGGGGGGGGGGGGGATGGTCGCCACGGCTGTTAAATGCATAATCTCTCATCTGGAAAGCGGCAAAAAAAACAAAAAACGCAAGCTGTGCTCTTTGTGGAGCGTAGAGGAGCACGGTGCCGACTCTGTAGCGCGGCGACTCTGTAGCGCGGCGACTCTGTAGCGCGGCGACTCTGTAGCGCGGCGACTCCGTAGCGCGGCGACTCTGTAGCGCGGCGACTCTGTAGCACGGCGACTCTGTAGCGCGGTGCTGGGAAGACATAACCTTATGCTAGCGGCGGGAGGCGGGGCGCGGGGCCGCAGATATAATCAGTGGAACCTTTAGTGGATGTAGCGCCTGGGCCCCTTCAAGGGCAACGCCCCGGGGCCCGCGGTACCCTGGTTGGTTACCGCGCGCACTCTGGAGGATCGCGATAATGAGCTGGCCCCTGTCAGAGAGGGGGGCCCTTA
>OLKM01001406.1:60516-64855 GCA_900291075.1 Melanogrammus aeglefinus | reverse complement strand
ATGAAAAAGGAGACGGTGGATGAGGAGGAGAGAGGGAAGGCAAGGAGACAGGAGAGGAGAAGAGGATAAGAGGACAAGAGGGAGGAGAGAGGGAGTTGACGGAGGTTCGTGCTACAGGGTTGCAAGGGATGGAAGGTTCTTTCGGTACTTGGACGATGGCCGGTCTGTTTTAGGCCGTTGGGGACTGAAGACTGGTTCAGGGAGAGGTTAAACATAGAGGGTGGGCCTCCCCCCTTCTACCTGGTCGGTGCACCCTTAAATGAATACCGCCCGGACCGTGGTCCCGGTCCTCAGCGCCACAGTTAGAACGGGCTCGCTCCTCTCAGCCTGGGGATGACTCCGGGAGCCCGTAGCAGGACTAACCGTCCTGGAAGAACATGTCTGAGGCATTTTAGTGGATCGCAGGGCCGGCACTTTGCTCATGTTCTTGAAACCCGTGTTTGCTGCCTCAAAGAACAGTCTTGAATCAGGCGACAAACGGAATGAGGCTCAGGAGGTAGAGCGCGTTGGCTGATAACCGGAAGGTTGCTAGTTTCGATCCCCGGCTCCTCCTAGCTGCGTGGCGAGGTTTTGCCCGAGCTAGACACCGATCTCTTAACTGCTGTGCATGAATGGGTGAATGTGATGCGACACTGTAAATCTGCCGCAATCACCGCGCTGATGAACTCCTTTGAAACCGCTGCGTATCGTTCCCTGAAGGCGACAGGGAGAGGTCGTCTCTGATTGGTCGCCGTTTCATTTGTCCACCTGGTCCCTGGTGGCTGTCTCAGCCACGTGTTCACTGGAGACATGGCTGCGTCGCACTCCGCGTTGTAGAGCCTAGAGGAAGTCTCAGCCCAGGGAGGGGCCGTGCAGCCCAGAGGGTGAAAGAGTTTCTTGGGGTCAAAGGTCAAATTATTAATAGCTGAGCCCCATAACGACGAGTTGTATGCGGCCGTGTATCAAGTGCACTCGCCGCCATAACTGTGTCTCAGAGTCGGCCAGCGTCCATTACTTTATTTTAATATTTTCCCCTCGTTAATTCTTGTATATACGCTATCGTTAATTTTCTTTATTAAGTCGTTAATAATAGTTTATTAACTGTACAATTACTGATTATGTGTAATTATATGTATGTAGTATACAATTTTATATATATATACATATATATATTGTATATATACACACACACACACACACACACACACACACACACACACACACACACACACACACACACACACACACACACACACACACACACACACACACACACACACACACACACACACACACACTGCTCAGACTATCACTGAATCATCAGACGGATGGATGTGGCAGGCATGATCATTTAATGACGATGGTGGTGGTGATGATGATGATGATGATGATGATGATGATGATGATGATGATGATGATGATGATGATGATGATGACGGTGGTGGCGGCTGTGGCCGCTGTGCCTATGTTGACCTGATTCTGTAGGATTCAGTGAGATCATCGGCTGTTATTGCGTCAATAACATGGCTACACCACCCCTATTTGACAAGCTACAACGCTACATCCATATATGCATGCACTCTACCATCCATCCGACTTGGCCTATATCCATTATGTGCTGATTCAGTGAGATCATCGGCTGTTATTGCGTCAATAACATGGCTACACCACCCCTATTTGACAAGCTACAACGCTACATCCATATATGCATGCACTCTACCATCCATCCACTTGGCCTATATCTATTATGTGCTGTCATGGCGTAACGTTTGTGCTAGCGTTAGCCGCAACCAGGGGGTTTAGCCCGACGCATCAGTGTAGTCCTCTGCCAACAAAGTTAAAGATGTTTTCCCCACCATACTGATGGCTAATGATGATGACAAGCCATTAGCACTAGCTTCCGTGTGCAAGTGCGCATGTGTGTGTGCGTGTATGTCTTTGTGTACGGTGTGTGCTATCGTCTCCCCTCTTGTGTACACACACAACAAGCGTGCGTCTTCGACGGCTGGCTGCAGTTGGCAGACATTCGTTGGCATCGGCGCTAGCCGCCAAAGCTAGCTATCCGCCGAGGCTAGCTAGCCCCGCGCAGACCTCCGTTTGGCCTCGCTCCCCCGGCTTTGATTTCACACGTCGGAGAGACAAAAGAAAAGAGGAGAGGCGGGAAAAAACAGAAAGAGGGCCGCTGAAGACATTAGAGCACGGGGCGCCTCTTTGAACGCAGCAATCTGCCAGAGCTCGTTTAAATTATTAACCGCAAGATTAGAGAGGGGAGGGAGAGGGGAGAGGGGAGAGGATAGAGGAGAGAGAGGGAGGAGAGGGGGGGAGGTTGAGTGGAGAGGGGAGAGAGTGAGGGGAGAGGGAGGAGAGAGAGGAGAGAGTGCGGAGAGAGGGGAGAGCGTGAGGGAACAGCGGGGAGAGAGGGAGAGGGTAAGAGGGGGGAGAGTGAGGAGAGGGAGGAGAGTGAGGACAGAGGGGGGAGGAGAGGGAACTGTAAGGGGGGAGAGGGTGAGGGGAGAGAGGGGGCACAGCAGGGAGAGAGTCCACACGGTACAGCCATGCGCCCAGTATGCTGGAAGCCCCGTCCAGGGTAGGGTTAGGTGGTCCGGCCCACACTCCACACGGAACACCCCCCCACCCCCGGCTGGGCCCCGGGCAGCAGCTCAGACGAGCCCTCCCTCCCCGGGGGCTGTCTGGAGCCCGGTGCTCCGTGTGACGGCGCTGTTGTTCTGTTTGTGATGTTCTCCTTTTTAATCAGACTCAATTAACTGCGGGCCTGCGTGACACCGGGAGACGGGGCGGAGTCCTGACTCTCACGTCGGAGAACGCCGGCTTCTTGATCTCCGTTTTCGTCTGACAAAACAAAAGGAATCAAACGCAGAGCATACGGCGCCCGCACGGCGCGTCTTCAACCGGGAAAAAATATTTTATTTATTGTGGGTTTTTTTTGAGTATTTTATAAACTTCCCGTCGCTATTCCAATTAGGCTCTACTTTGCGTCACAGTTCTGAGGCGTGTTTTTCCGTAACTTCTTGTTGCGGTTTGGGATCCGATGTCGTTTCTCTGCGTGTGGCCGACGTGTGTGTCAGTGTGCATCTGTTTTTTTAGGGGGGGCGGAGGGTGGGGTGTGTTTTGAGCCCCCAACAGATCCTCCGCTTTCAGTCCAGGTCAGCCAGCCGCTGTCTTGGGACGCTGGTTGAGTCGGGACCCCTGACTCGAGTTGAGTCAGGGGGTCTCCTGCATCTATTGGGGGCGGCGGGTGTCCGTTTAGAAAGACACTATCATGCCGGTGTTGTCTGAAAGACCTGGAGAAAAGATCTCCTTCTTATTCTCTTTCTCCCTTCAACTCCTCCGTGGCAATCTCAACGTCTTTGTAAAAACAAAAAAAGGCTCTATCAAAGGGAATCAGAAATATCTGAGTTGTTTGGCGTTGAACGCTAGCAACGCTTGTTCTCTCTTTCTCTCTCCCTCTCTCTCCCTCTCTCTTCCTCTCCCTCTCACCACGCGGTTGACATCTCCAGCACCCAGTGCCCGCAGCACGCGTCAATGGAGGAGGGGGAGGAGAGAGGGGGGAGGAGGGAGGAGGAGGGGGAGAGATGGAGGTTAAGAGAGAGGGGGAGGGGAAGAGAAACGAGAGGAGGAGAGGGGCGGGGGGGTGGGGGGGGAGGGTGAATGGGGGAGGAGAAAGGGGAGGCAAGGAGACAGGAGAGGAGAGGGTGATAAGAGCATAGAGGGGGAGGAGAGAGGAGCAGCACAGAAGAGGGGGAGAGATGGGAGAGGAGAGAGGAGGGGGAGGAGAGGGGAGGAGGATGGAAGAGAGGGGGGAGGAGAGGAGAACGTGGGTGGGGAGAGAAGAGGGGGGGATGGAAGAGAGGGAGGGAGGACGAGTAGGAGGACGCGTCACGCGAGGACCTATGAACAGCATTTAGAAAGGAAAAAAAAAAAATGTAAATCTGGAGTCGGCCATGTTCGTTAATGTCACAAATGTCCTGGGACGGGGGGGGGCGATAAGGGGGAGAGGGGGGGGGGGGGGGGGGGGGGGGGGGGGGAGGGAGGCGGGAGGTCATCCGCGGAGGAGGGAGGTTGCGGTGCAGCCACGGGTGCTCCCGGCAATTAAAAGGCAGCGTGGCGGCGGTGGCGGCGGTGGCGGCGGCGGCGGCGGCGGCGGCGGCGGCGGCGGCGTCCGCGGGGCCAAGGGCGTTGCATTGTCTCTTATTACTGGTGGCGCACGGGGTCCGCGATGGTGCTGGTTCCCCAGATCAGCTGCTGTAATGGCCTCGCGTAGCCCCCCCCCTCACTCAGCCTGCCCCCTCTGATGTCTAAACACCCCCGGGGACTTCATCAGTAACCCCCGACAACCACA
>OLKM01001406.1:48016-53016 GCA_900291075.1 Melanogrammus aeglefinus | reverse complement strand
ATGGTAAAGGAACTGGAAATATTCACACCCTCCCTCCCTCCCTCCCTCCCTCCCTCCCTCCCGTCAAGGAACTGGAAATATTCACACCCTCCCTCCCTCCCTCCCTCTTGCCATCTGAACTAGCGTGACGCTTGCTAGCCTTAGCATTAGCTTGGGGTCTCTCGCTCTCTCTTTCCCTCTCTCTCTCTCTCTCTCTCTCTCTCTCTCTCTCTCTCTCTCTCTCTCTCTCTCTCTCTCTCTCTCTCTCTCTCTCTCTCTCTCTCTCTCTCTCTCTCCTCTCTCTCTCTCTCTCCCTCTCTCTCTCTCTCTCTCTCTCTCTCTCTCTCTCTCTCTCTCTCTCTTCCTCTCTCTTTCTCTCTCTCTCTCTCTCTCTCTCTCTCTCTCTCTCTCTCTCTCTCTCTCTCTCTCTCTCTCTCTCTCTCTCTCTCTCTCTCTCTCTCTCTCTCTCTCCCTCTCTCTCTCTCTCCCTCTCTCTGGGCACTGTGAGCATGCTTGCTGGGGGAGGGGGCTGAAGGTGGTGACGGTGTAGGGGTTGGTGATGATGGTGTGTAGGGGAGCGGGGGCTGATGGTGGGTGGTGGTGGTGGTGACGGTGTAGCGGTGGGAGGGGAGGCACCAGGCGGTGTATTGACAGCTGTAAATGGAGACGCCGCGGTGTGTATCTCGGGGCCTAATAGGTTCCTGGTCTCTACACGGACCCTCGTTAGGCCCTGTCCTGCTGCATCTCTGATGAGCTGGAGAAATGATCCAGAGCCCCCCCCCCCCCCCCACCCCCACCCCCCCCCGCCCCCCAACCGCCGACGCTCCACCCCCGCCCACCAACACAGCCCCCCAGGGGACACCGAGAGTGACTCATAAGTGAGCAACCAGGCATCACTACTGCCACCACCGCCTCCCCGCCTCCACCCCCCCCACTGCTCCTCACCCCTCCACCCCCCCACTGCTCCTCACCCCTCCATCCCCGGTCCTCGCGTTGATGTCCCCCCCCCCATCACCCTTCCTCTCTTCCTCTCTCTTCATTCCTCCTTTTCTTCTCCTCATCACTGCCCACTCCTCTCTCTTGTTTGTCGTTCTTCCCCTCTCCTCCCTCTCTCCCCTTCCTCCTCCTTCCAATTTTCCTTCCATCTCTCTCTCTCCCTCCCTCTCTCCCACCCTCTCTCCCACTCTCTCTCTCTCTCTCTCTCTCTCTCTCTCTCTCTCTCTCTCTCTCTCTCTCTCTCTCTCTCTCTCTCTCTCTCTCTCTCCCCCCCTTCGGTCTCTACCTCTCCTGAACGGGAGAGAAAATGCCAGCACGCAGCTTGGAAGGGGGGGAAGGAGGGAGGGAGGTAGTGAGGGAGGGAGGGAGGGAGTGAGAAGCAGAGAGAGGGAGCGATAATTCACATAATGAGACACACCTGTGTGTGTGCACCAAATGATTGCATTGTAATGCGTTGCGTCGGAAAAAGAAACCAGCAGTTTTCTTTTTTTTTTTTATCATATAATCGTTTTTTGCCGTTCTTATCATTACTGTTTTTGTTTTTTTTTCTCCCCCTCTGCGCAGCTTCATTTGCCCCTGATGCGATCAGGGCCCGTACCGGGATCCACGGGCTCAAGACCCTATAAGTAGAAACACAGCTAATGCTGTACGTACGGCGTTGGAAATGGGGGGGTTTTGGGGGGTTCTGCTGACGCACGGCTGCAGGACAGGAACAGTGCGCTCTAATTGAAATGTTCCCTCACTTTTCCCGCGCCTCGGAGGAGAATTGTAAATCATGGCTTAGCCTTTTATTTAAAAATTTAATTCGACTTGCAGGCCCACGCGTGTGCCCCGTGCAACTATGTGTGTGTGTGTGTGTGTGTGTGTGTGTGTGTGTGTGTGTGTGTGTGTGTGTGTGTGTGTGTGTGTGTGTGTGTGTGTGTGTGTGTGTGTGTGTGTACGTGTTTGTGCTTGCGTGAGTGTGTTTGAACGATACTGGGCCTTGTTCTTCAGAGAACAGAGCTTTGCCGTGTGTGTGCCTTTGTGTGTGTGTGTGTGTGTGTGTCGTGTACGTGTATGTGTGTGTGTGTGTTTGAGTGTGGTGTGTGTGTGTGTGTGTCTCTCTTCTCTCCTCTGCTAGTGCTTTGTGAGCCGTTTAAATTAATTTTTTATAGTCTATAGAATAATGGCACAATGGCGTGAACAAAAGCTTTATATCTATTTGCATTTTTGAATATATTCTTATATACCCATCCCTTCGAATGCCGAGAACACATTTGCATTAACTTGCTTATGAGTGCACGTGTGTGTGTGTGTGTGTGTGGGTATCTGCGTGTGTGTGTGTGTGTGTGTGTTTTTGCTCTGTGTTACAATGTGTATGTGTCTGCATGTGCCCGTGTGTGTGTGTGTGCCTGCATGTGTGTGTACATATACATACTATCAGTGTGCGTGTGGGTGAGTGAGTGAGTTTGTGTGTGTATGCATATTACTGTCTGTGTGTGTGTGTATGCATACGTGCGCCCGTGTCTGTGTATGTGTGCATGTGTGTGTGTGTTTATGCGTGGTTGCGAGCATGTGAGGTTGTGCATTGATACGCGCGTTTGTGTGTGTGTGTGTGTGTGTGTGTGTGCGTGCCTTGGTACGTGTGTCTGTGTGTGTGTATTACACAGATGTACCCCCCCCCCCTCCCCCCTCTCCCTCGTGTCACTGAGGGAATGTGATTGGTCGGAGCGCTGTAGCAGGCGGCGTTGTGCAGCATTTTGAGTGACGGACAACGCGTCGAAAAATACGTATTTACATTCCGCCAATAATGCTAAATATGTCCTCTCATTATGCTCATGGTGTGTGTGTGTGTGTGTGTGTGTGTGTGTGTGTGTGTGTGTGTGTGTGTGTGTGTGTGTGTGTGTGTGTGTGTGTGTGTGTGTGTGTTGTGGTGTATGTGTGTTGTGTGTGTGTGTGTTGTGTGTATGTGTGTGTGTGTGTGTGTGTGTGTGTTGTGTGTGTGTGTGTGTGTGTGTGTGTGTGTGTGTGTGTGTGTGTGTGTGTGTGTGTGTGTGTGTGTGTGTGTGTGTGTTGTGTGTGTGTGTCCGTGTTAACACACTGTGGTCCCTGATGTTATAAATTGCCCTGAGTGTCAGGATATTTGCATTCATAGTGGCCCCAGATGCTAATATACTGCACTCCTCTCAGTCCAAGGAGCCATGTCAATGACTCCACCTGGTGACAATTATCAACTCTTATTTTGAAAACACAGGATGGTTTATAGCCAAAGCTCGTCCAATCGATGGCCATGGAAAACCTGCAGCGGTTAGACCAATCGTACAAGAGCTCAAGTATGCACTACTGAATTCAGACCAATCCGAGATAATGATACACTGGTCAATGTGGACCAATCGTAACATTTGTAGATCATTACACTATTCTGGTTTAATATCCTTTTAATGCGATACTGGGTGGCATGATCATAGAAGCAAAGGACACCAAGAAATCCCATATCTCTATCAAATTAAATGGATCCTTTAATTGTATTTATTTATATATATATATATGTAATATTATTATTATTATTATTATTATTATTATTATTATTATTATTATTATTAATTAATTAATTTATTTATTTTTCAATAAATACATATATATATATATATATATATTTTTTTTTTTTTTTATATATATATATTTTTATATTGATATATTTCTATTTATATACCTATTTTTTTATATATATTAATGCATTCAGTGAGTCAGTTAATGTGAACACATTGTGATTTATTGGGCAGTAATGTGTTAACCAACTTAGGTTAGCTGGTGTCTGTGTGCGTGTGTGTGTGTGTGTGTGTGTAGGTGTGTGTGTGTGTGTGTGTGTGTGTGTGTGTGTGTGTGTGTGTGTGTGTGTGTGTGTGTGTGTGTGTGTGTGTGTGTGTGTGTGTGTGTGTGTGTGTGTGTGTGTGTGTGTTTGGTGGCAGTTTACCTGGTGTGCGTGTTTGTGAGGCAGGTTAGCTGGTGTCTGTGTGTGTGTGTGTGTGTGTGTGTGTTAGCTGGTGTGTGTGTGTGTGTGTGTGTGTGTGTGTGTGTGTGTGTGTGTGTGTGTGTGTGTGTGTGTGTGTGTGTGTGTGTGTGTGTGTGGTGGACTCCGCATTGCAGGGCCTCTACTCTCTCTCTTTTCGGAGGTTTAAAAAGAACTGCCACCGGCTTTCCCCATCCTCCACAATCTCGCTCGCTCAAACGCACAAGCTCTATCCCTCGCTCTCGCTCTCGCTCTCGCTCTCGCTCTCGCTCTCGCTCTCGCTCTCGCTCTCTCCCCCCTTTTGCGGAGACCGCTGTTTCTGGAGGCACAGCCAGATACACACACACAACCACACATATACACACGCGCGCGCGCATACATACATATACATTGTGTGTGTGTGTGTGTATATATTTTTATTTATATATACACCCAGACTCGGGTTCATGCCCACATGAATAAAATATTGTTTTCTTTATTTATGTGCATGGTTATTTCACACTCTTTCAACTTCCGTTAAACAAATACACACACGCACACAGATACACATAGACATAAACGCACGCACGCACACATTCTCATACACGCGTGCGAACACCCTATAGATACAACCCGGCAACACATGGATCCTGACTCTAACACCTTTCAACCCGTTCTTAAGAATCACCAAACAAAAAAAAAAGCCAGAAACCCCCGACCTATCAAGAACAAATCCCGAGTAGAGCTACTCTCCCTCTTGATCTCTATCTCTCTTCTCCTCGCATTCTCTCTCTGGAGCGCTCTCTCTCACAGTCCCTTTCTCTCTCTCTCTCTCTCCCTCTCTCTCTCTCTCTCTCTCTCTCTCTCTCTCTCTCTCTCTCTCTCTCTCTCTCTCTCTCTCTCTCTCTCTCTCTCTCTCTCTCTCTCTCTCTCTCTCTCTCTCTCTCTCTCTCTCTCTCTCTCTCTCTCTCTCTCTCTCTCTCTCTCTCTCTCCTCTCTCTCTCTCTCTCTCTCTCTCTCTCTCTCTCTCTCTCTCTCTCTCTCTCCCTCTCCCTCT
>OLKM01001406.1:2500-13949 GCA_900291075.1 Melanogrammus aeglefinus | reverse complement strand
GGAGAGGGGGGGGGAGACGGGGGGGGGAGAGACGGGGGAGGGAGGGGGAGAGATTACCGCTGTGCAACCATCCTCTCTTGTCCCGCTGTATCATTTTATTCGGCCATTGACATTAACCAAAATGGAAACAAACAAACCGTATAAATATATACAGTAGTAAAACTTAAAAGTCATCATTTTACGAGATTCCATTTCTTCTCCGTCGGTGTGTTTTTTCTCCCGTTTATGCCGATGCTTGACATTCGCCGTCACACCGGCGGAACTGCAAAACGCACAATTCAGCTTTTGATGACAGGCTTGTCTCTATGCTCGGGAGAAAATTGGATTACGGGTTGAAGTCGCAGCAGTTTGACAAACACAGCTCTTGTCGTCGTCGTCGCAGCGACCTTGTTGGGATGAGAGGGGGCCATGGACAAATGTTGAAGGATTCCTTTTCTTTTCCATTCTTCTTATCGTCTTGTAGTCGAAATCAAAGAGAAGTATTGATTCTGTTCGCTGGCGGGGGGGGGGGGGGGGGGGGGGGGGGGGGGGGGGGGTGTGTATGAAATTCCCCAAACTGTAGCGTGGGGGCGTGTGATTGGTGGCCCTGGGAGCCAATGGGAGAGGCTTTGATCAGAGAATCAGGCCAGGCGATGGATGTGACAGCGGGTGTCTTCAAGCGGAGATGAAACAGAGAACAGAGGGGAGTCTGTGTCATCCTGCAGGGTTACAGTAAACAGCTTCTGACAGACTGCTTATCGCACTCCCAGCGGCGGGTTACTCAGGTATCAGCGTGGAGAGCCGCGGCTCCTGTTAGCAGGAAGTACACACCTCTTTAGATTAGTTTTTTTCCCCCTTCTCCAACGATCCTTCAGTGTCTGTTGACCCAGTACCAGTAGTCGTGTGCGCTATGACGGTGAGGGACCCAGGTTAGTGTGAGAGACGACGGGGAGATAGTGGTCAACTGAAAAAGCAAAGATCTGACTCCTCAGAGGCTCGGCTTCGGCCTTGAACGATACAGAAAGACTTGGGGAGACGGGAGGCCATTGCTATGGTAATGGGAAATACACAACAGACAGATATTTGGTTTGATATTGACAGGACAAGCAGAGCATCCCCTGTCCTAGAGAGGGAGGGAGAGAGAGAGGGAGAGAGAGAGAGAGAGAGAGAGAGAGAGAGAGAGAGAGAGAGAGAGAGAGAGAGAGAGAGAGAGAGAGAGAGAGAGAGAGAGAGAGAGAGAGAGAGAGAGAGAGAGAGAGAGAGAGAGAGAGAGAGAGACATATATAAGGACGGACACAGCGAGAGAAGGTTAAATGAGGAATCGTAAACACTATGATGAACCACCTCCCTTCCACACCTGCCTGCCAGATCAGCTGTAACTGTCTGTGTGTGTGTCTGTGTTTGTGTGTGTGGTGTGTGTTTGTGTTTGTGTCTGTGTATTTGTGTGTATGTTTTGTGCGATCCAGCTGGCCACAGCAAGGCTGAAACTGAAATACTTGTGGGGAGAAAGTGGGTGTATGCGCGTGTGTTTTTGCGTACGAGTGTGTGTCTGTCCGAGTGCGGCGTCAGATAGCGGTTTAGGATGTTAACAGTAGGCACCGCCACACCTCACCACCGCCAGGGACATAAGACTCATCCTGGCAAGACCATAGACACTATCACTCAGAGAGAGAGAGGGAGATGACACACACATACACACACAAACAGACACACACACAAACACACAGACACACACTCTGAGGCCCGCTCATGCGTCCACGGCTTCGTTACCTTCCTGAAGGCCGGGGAAGCGAGGACCCGGCAGTCAAGGTCCGGTCGGAGGCAGAACGGAGCAGACAGCTTAATATTGCAGCGCTAGCCTCCGCGGCGGCGCTAGCTTTGGGGCTAGCTGCGGCGCCGCTAGCTGCAGAGCTCTCTGTGGGGAGCACGGGCTCCCTGGCTCCCAGGCCGGCCCCTAGCCCGCCACTCTTATCAAAGGGAACGTTGGGATGTACCAATTTGTAGCCGAGTTGTATTGAGATCAGAGAGCTGGATCGGCCAGGGTGTCACATGCGGGATTATGCAACCGCGTGCAACGCACGAATCACAGGCCGCCGATCGCCCGGGACCCTGCGCAGTTTTGGGCTGTTTGAAAAACTCTGAAAGTTCTTCAAAGCTTGCATGTAGAAACTCATCTTCTTTTGTTTTTCAAGAAACTCAAACTGCTTTTTGTGTCTTTACTGGATCTCATGCTTCGTGGTCAACGAACCAAACCAGCGGCTAACTGTAGACTAACCTACTTTAACATTTATATTAGGTTTATTTAGCAGACGCTCTTATCCAAAGCGACTTGAAAGAAGTACATTTGTCGGAAGAAAGAGAAACAACAATATATTGCTGTTGGTACAAAAAGGATGTTGTACCAACAAAAAAAGAACGATTAGAGTAACACTGTAGAGCGAGTGGCTAATGGTGGAACTTGAAGCTAGTGAAAGTAGCTGGCAGTAGAGACGGCCGCTAGTGCTACAGCTAGTGGCTAACGGTAAAGCTAAGAGCTAACATCAGAGCTAGCGCCTAATGGCGGCCGGTTAGCTAGGAAACGCGAGCGCAGCGTGGTCCTTTCAATCCTTAAACGCTTGCGTCACCTTGATTGTTGGCAGGCAGGCTTACACACGCTAACTCAGTTAGGCGGTACATCATGGCAATCTCAGGAGATAGTGGCACGTCGTAACCCTTTCTACTCTCCCCCCCCCAACCTCCTCCTCGCTGGGCCTCAGCCACTCCAGGCTGAGGGGCATTAGCATTTTGAGATTGCCTCCTCAGCTCTCTTTGTGAATGGGATCGAATTACACTCAAAAGCTCTGATTGATTCTTTCTGAGCACAATAGTTCCCATAGTTTAAGCCAATCCCGGCAGCCGCCCCCCTCCCCCCCCCTCCCCCCACCACCACCACCCCTCCCTCCTCCCATCATTCCTCCCCTCCATTCCTCCCCTTCCCCCTCCCCCCTCCCTCCCTCCCTCCGTCCCGCCCCTCCCCTCATGCACCTATTGAATCGCTTCCAAAGCAGTCGGCAATGGCTGTTTTTATGGTTCCAAAATGGCTGAATGGCCCTGGGATGGGAGCCATGACAGCTCATGAAGGAGAGGAGGGGGGAGAGGGGGGAGGGAGGAGGGGAGGTCAGATGGAGGGGGAGGGGGAGGGGGGGGGGGGGGGAGAGAATGCGTTAGTGAATGCAGATCCGATGGGGGTTAAGAGTTCAGGCGGGACGTAGCGCGGTCCGTTAAAGGTGTGCATCATGAACGCACGCACCTAAGAGTGCAACCGCTGCACCCATGTCACACACACACAAACCACACGTGCACAGCCACACGTGCACGCCTGCACCCTGTGTGGCCGGGCCAGGTCCTCGGGGCTCCTTTTAATGATGGCGTGTAGCCATCGCTGGCTGCTCATTACGGCCACTCATCTGACACCAGGACGGGCGCCTGTCTGTCTCGCTGCCCGCAGCCTGTCTCACCCACCCCCCCCCACCCTCGACACTGGGTGTCACACGCTCAAACGCCAAGCTGCACACAGCTCACTGTTTAGCATGCGGCGGGACGGGGAGAGAGCATTGAGGCGCCGCGAGGGAGAGATGGGAAAAGGAGGGAGGGGGACACAGAGATAAAGTGAGAGGGAGGGAGAGAAAGAGGGATGGAGGGGGACGGAGAGAGAGGAAGGGAGACAGGGAGAGGGGACAAAGAGGGAGGGAGATTTGAAGATGTATTAGGAGCGAGAGATACAGGGAGACAGACTGAGAGGGAGATGGGGGGAGAGAGAGAGAGGAAGGGAGACACAGAGAGAGAGAGAGAGAGAGAGAGAGAGAGAGAGAGAGAGAGAGAGAGAGAGAGAGAGAGAGAGAGAGAGAGAAGGAGAGAGAGAGAGAGAGAGAGAGAGAGAGAGAGAGAGAGAGAGAGAGAGAGAACAATAAAAAAGCCACATTTCTATCTTTCTGGGAACCTATCCTCACATTGTCTGACAAATGAGAGCCTGCCACGCGCACACACACAC
This sequence comes from Melanogrammus aeglefinus, assembly GCA_900291075.1. Taxonomy (NCBI): domain Eukaryota; kingdom Metazoa; phylum Chordata; class Actinopteri; order Gadiformes; family Gadidae; genus Melanogrammus; species Melanogrammus aeglefinus. The sequence goes on along the minus strand of OLKM01001406.1, from coordinate 9,940 downwards.
ACACACACACACACACACACACACACACACACACACACACACACACACACACACACACACACACACACACAAAGCGATGCACCCTCTGCCGTTCTCCGCCTACCTCTATTGATCTCTCAACCTCATATCCACCACCCCCGCCCTCCACTCCCTGAGACAGACATACACACACAGACACACACACACACACACACACACACACACAACACACACACACACACACACACACACACACACACACACACACACACACACACACACACACACACACACACACACACACAGACACACACACACACACACACACACACAGGTCTTGGTGCTTATGGGGACCCGGTGCGGTCCCCACTAACCCTCATTACGGCGCTGATGAGAAGCAGAGCAAACGAGCTCACCGCAGGTGTGCCTCTAAATGAGTTCCTAACAAACCAAAATAAAATGAACCGAGGGTCCAAAGTGTTTCAGTGATTTGTCGAACAACAACCCTGCTCGGCCAGAAAATGGAGTACTTCTACTGGTGTCAAATGAAGAAATTAAGTAACGTGTGTTAACATTATTATATTTGGTAAAGTATTCTTGTTTTAAAAGTGGCATTGTATGATTTGAGAGTTTTCGATTAAACTGGTATGAACGTGTGTACTTACTGTATATACATGTTTTATTGTGTATACATTAGAGTGTCATAATCCTTCCTCTTTTACCATCCCCCTTCCTCCAATGGTCTCTCTGTCTTCCACCGTAACCATGGTAACCCTACGCTGAAGTCGAAACCATCCGATTGGTCTAGAGGGTTAGCACTACAGGTCTGTTCAAGGTCTGGTCCCGGTCTTGTCAAGGTCTGGTCTGGTCCCGGTCTTGTCCCGGTCTAGTCTGGTCCCGGTCTTGTCCCGGTCTGGTCTGGTCCCGGTCTTGTCCCGGTCTGGCCCATCAAACGGGTCTGTGTGTCCTGGCCGGTGAGGGGATCTACCCTCCGGACAGCTGGCCTCTGATCAGTTGACTAATGGACGACGGTTTAATGCATCGTGTCCAGAGAATCACGTCTGAAAAATGATTACATATCCTTTCCCGTTTGCAACGGTGTCCAGGTGGTCTTAATCATTATTTATGAGGGTGTAGTTGAGCGATAAAAAAGTAGTAGTATGGTAAAGTCAAAATGCCGGAGGACTTTTAGTTTGTAAAACTGGAAGTTCCGAACCTGGTTCCTGCCTGTCGTTGGACACACAGGCGACTTTTACCTTTGCTAATCTGCAAGTTTCTTCCCGTTTCCTCCTTGTTACGCGAAGGCACTGGCAACGTCGGTGGGGCTTTTACTTTGTAAGCCCGGGAGTTCCACCTAGTTTCCTGTTTGTCCCCTGGCCGACATACACACACTGCCGTCAACAACGGCTAACGAAAGGGACTTGCCTCTAAAGTGGCATTTAGGAGGGGGGAGTGTGATGATGAAGTCTCTCCGCGGTGACGCTAAAGTGTGTGAAATGTCAGCGCCAGTCATGGTGTGCGTTGACTAATGAGAACAGAGCCAGACTTCATGTTCACTGAAGGACCGTGAAGTACAACATTATGGCCCCATATTTCCACTGGAACAAGGCGAGCACAGAGTGTGTGTGTGTGTGTGTGCGTTTGAATGTGTGTTTGTGCGGGAATGAGGTGGCAGAATGGGCTCCCTATTTTTGTGCGTGTGCGTATATGTGAGTCCCTGCGTGTCGGTGTCGTGCGTGTGTGTATGTAAATGCGTGTGAATCACATAAACTGTATGTGTGTGTGTGCGTGTGTGTGTGTGTGTTATTCTCACTGTACGCAGTGCATCACACACCCACCCACTTCAGCCTTGCTGATTCTACTGACTCAGTCCGTGTTTCAGTTCATTTCTCTTAGTCCAGTTTTATGGTTTGGGTTTTATTGTTCCTGGACTGGTCCGATCGACTCCGTCAGCACCTTTCCTCCCTATGCCCATCCATTCAATACACACACGCACGCACACAATACGCGCACGCACATACGCGCACACACATACGCGCACACACACACACACAGACACATACGCAAACACACACAGACATAAACACGCCCGTGCACACACACGCACACGCATGCACACTCACACACACACACACACACACACACACACACACACACACACACACACACACACACACACACACACACACACACACACACACACACACACACACACACACACACACACACACAAAAATGCACATGCACACACACGCACACACACACCACCTCTACCTCTGTCTCTTTGATGCTTGCGTTGTGGTGTTAGGCTATTGATGGGACTCCGGGAGGATTGGAGTTCTTCCTGTTTTTGCCTCTCGGTGAATTGGCTGACTGCGGGGTCCGATCCAGAGGCTAACATCCTGGCTGGTCTGTTAGAGTTCAGTACGTTTCATTCGTCTGATCTGAAGGAGGCACCGCGAGGTGGGTTTCAAAGCAATTACAGGGGATTCAGTTAACCGGATTTTCACGATGATCAAATATCGAATAGAAAAGGAGAGAATACAATGGCAGCATGCGCAAAAGAAACACCTGTGTTTTGTCTGTGGATTGGGTAGAAATGATTTGTAGAATTGAAGTCATAAAGTGACTTCGGGACCAAATTATTATGGCGCAAGGTCTTCTCGTTGGAAGGAGATTTTGCGGGGCGTGTGTGTGTGTGTTTTGGTAGACGGCGATCTTTTCAAACGTGTTCCAGGAGGAGCAGCTCTACCGGAGTGTAGGGTTTGACCCCTGGGGGGCAAACCCTCCAGGATTTGACCTCCTGGAGGGTTTGACCCCATATTGAGCCGTCACGGTGGGGTCTGGGGGGGGGGGGGGGGGTGGTTGCCCGTCCCGGTGGTTCTCACTCAGGTATCAATCTGCCGCTCCTCCCTCCGACACGGGTCGCGTCAGCTCTTGTTAGCGGCGGCTCCTGGTGAAATCGTCCAAAACTCTAGCAATCAATCAGGCTTTTGCGGAGGATCGATTTCCCTTCATCTTCCCGCTCTCTTCTTCTCTTCTTCTGTGTGCGGGCGTTCCTCTGGTCCCGGCCGCCGCGTGGTCCCCGTGTTTCAGACCATCATCAAGCCGGTTAACGGAGTACATTAACCTGTGGCGGCCTCCTCTGTGGTTTCCATTTCTTGACTTCTTTTTATTTTTCTCTTTTTTTTTCTTCCTTTTATAATATTTTCACTTTTTTCCTTCCTTCTTTCTTTTTTTTCCTAATGAAATAATATATATATATATATATATATATACCGCCTTGGTTTGCATTCTATTTTCAGTTTTTAATTCCCATAGTTCCTTCCATTTCTAGTGCGGTAGCGTCAGACAGACAGTCAGTCAGACAACAACGTAAAAGACTGACAGAGACGGAGAGAGAGAGAGAGAGAGAGAGAGAGAGAGAGAGAGAGAGAGAGAGAGAGAGAGAGAGAGAGAGAGAGAGAGAGAGAGACAGGCAGTCACAGGCAGCAGCACCCATTAAACCACACAACCCTCAAACACACAAGAAAATGGCGGAAGGGGGCAGACAAATGAAATCAGCAACATAATCACGCCGACAGGGGAGAGCCCCATCCTCCCCTCCACCCAACAACACCCTAACACCACCCCCCAGCCCCCGGTCACCCATTGATATGTGCCTCACGAATCCCCGCCGTAATGAAATATTCACAGGTCAGTGGTTTGCGGAGAAATGATGAGGGTCAGTCAATTGCTTTTCAGACAGTAATTTTCTCCCCCTTAGACGGGCCTGCTGGCCGTGTTGACAGTCATTAGGGGTGCCGGACGGCTCGATCGAATCGCAAGTGTGACACTTGTCAGACACAGCCCCCCTCCCCCCGCCCACCACCTCCCTCTTTAGCCCCCCACCCGTCCCCCCCCACCCTCCTCTCTCTCGCCTCCCTCTTTTTTTGGTCAATATTTTATTTGCTCGTAAATTCTTTCTTTCCGTGAGGTGACGCGGTTAAAAAACATGCATACCTTGAACCCGTTGCCGTGTTTAACGGACAGACACACACTGCTGTGCACGCTCACACGCGCCCACACAACCTTAAGCCGGGCACGCACTCTCTTTTTTTGTCCAGCAGCCAATCAAAGCGGACGCTTGGTTATTAGACCTCTCATAATTCCCGGGAAGGTTTAGTCAAGGATCCGTTTGTTTCCGTTCCTTTATGACTCCGCTTGACCTTTACAGGATATTACCGCTCCACGTGATGAAGGAGATGAGTGAGCACAGACACCCCGGGAATATTAACCCAGCAGGAGCACAGGGGGGGGAGGAGGGGGAGGAGGAGGAGGAGGAGGAGGAGGAGGAGGAGGAGGGGTGGTGGGCACCTCTTGTACTTGATACTCTTCATCTCGCTGCTCCTCTCGGGAGACAGGGAGTGGGGCTGTGTTTGGCTGTGGAGGAGAGGACACACTTATTCTACGTAATTCCCTTCCTCTTCCTCCTGCTTCTCCTCCTGCTTCTCTTCCTCCTCCTCCTCCTCCTCCTCCTCCTCCTCCTCCTCCTCCTCTCCTCCTCCTCTTCCTCCTCCTCCTCCTCCTCCTCCTCCTCCTCCTCCTCCTCCTCTTCCTCCTCCTCTCCTCCTCCTCCTCCGCCTCCTCCTCCTCCTCCTCCTCCCATCTTACTCCTCCACCACCTCTTCTCCTCTCTGAGGAGGGGGCCCCTCTATGCTATGAGGATGTTTGTGTCTTTGTGTGTCCCGTTGCAGAGGGCTCTGCGCTAGTGTCCAGTCGATTGTCCTGATGCTTCACAGATCAACACTCACATTTCCTCTCCCACTGGACGCTAGCATGTGTCAAGCGATTGTCCTGTGACATCCATCTGACCCGGGCACATTATGAGTCAGTCGGAAACCAAAACGGGAAGAGCGAGAATACCAAGAGCGGCCCCCACTTGTTAGTGGGATTCCAACGTGACACATTTCAGGACACGATGTGATCGTCTGCCGTCGATGGGTCCCGCAGTGCACAGTGGAAAACCGCAGCAGCGAGCGACACTGGAGGATTTCGTTGTTTTTTTTAGATTTAGATGTTTTTTTTCCCGCACTGGAACATCCTGACCGTACCGGAAAACCGTCGAGTTAAAAAAGCCACACATCTCACACTCATTCCACCGCGGTTTTGTACGGAGACGTCTGCTATCAAGAGCAAGAGCTGAATAGAAACTGTTCTGACTTCTGCTCATTCGATCACCCCTGGGTTTTCTATTTTTTTGGATGCGTTATAAGTGACTTCACGTTTGATGTCCTTGCCTTTGAATGGCGCGCTTCACCCTTCTTCGTCTTCCTCCCTTTTGAGCTCACAAAAAAAAATACTCATTAATATTCACACAAAACAAATTAATAACCACACAATGGTAATTAGTATCGAGACCGTTCTAATTAATAGATGTGTAATATGTAATAAAGAATACTCAGTGTAATATTCACAGCAAAACAAATTAGAGTAACGCACAGCAAGTGGTAAATGGGTATCGAGACCGTGCTAATTAATAGATGTGTAATATGTAATTTGCGACCCAATTTTATTTGGTGTGAAAATTTCACTGCTAGAAGGAGTTTAATCAATGGAGTCGCCCGACTAAGTATTACGTTCTCTTGTTTAATTAACGGTTACAAATCTGTATATATATTTATATAATCTTCCATTTTGTAGTTTTTTTCAGTGCATTCCTCGGTGTCACTAATGTTTGTAAAAAAAAACAAAAAACGCAGGCACTATTGGCAAATATAGTTATGCTTGATTTTACAAAAATATTTGTTCAAGAGCATTTTATTCGGGGTACCTGATGTCACGCTAGCCGTGATACACCTGTTCTGACACTGCCCTATCCTCCAAACTGCCTCACATTCAACCGGTACGTCATTGAACGATGACAGTAAAGAGACGGATTGTAAAGTCATCTTTAATTCGACAGCCTTTCAAAGTCCCTCTCTTTATTCTTTAGTCAGGTACTACTCACGCTCAATGGCCTTCAGGGTTTTTTTCATCACATGAGAATGAGAATACCTTTTTGAACAAAGGCATTGTTTGGAAAAAAACGGATTTGTAAATGTCTACCCTGCGATACGTCTGCATAATCCCTCCATAATGTACACAAAGAAACACAAACAACCATTCGACATGGAAGGAAAAATAATCATCCGCACAGTTTTTGCTATCCGACTTCTAGGGCGACTGCAATCTGCATGTGTTGCAACACAATGTACCCCACGCTCTGCGTCTTCCCCCCACATCTCTATCAGATTTAGGGTCACAGCAGCAACAGTGCTGTTGTGCTGTCTACCTCCTAATGAACGTCTCTGTCTCGGGGGCTCCCATGATCCTCTCTGGCAGGCAATGCTCCACTTCTGCAAAGTTGTTGTTTTTTCACTTGGAACTAATTAATAAAGAAAAATGGAAGGCAGGTTCTTTGCTCGCTCTCTCTCTCTCTCTCTCTCTCTCTCTCTCTCTCTCTCTCTCTCTCTCTCTCTCTCTCTCTCTCTCTTTTTTTCTCTCTCTCTCTGTCCCCTCTCTCTCTCTCTCTCTCTCTCTCTCTCTCTCTCTCTCTCTCTCCCTCTCTCCCCTCTCTCTCTCTCTCTTCTTTTTTTCTCTCTCTCTCTGTCTCTCTCTGTCTCTCTCTCTCTCTCTCTCTCTCTCTCCCCCTCCCTTCCCGCACTCCCCCCCTTGTAACTCGGAGAGTGCCAAATGCAGAAGAGCCAAATACGGACTCAAGATGTTGGCCAATTTTATTTCCAGGGCAGTTTTATGTTTTTTCGAGATTTACTTTTGAGATAAACTGGACAAGCTTGGAATCCAAACAGCGTTGTGTTTAATGGGTACAATCGGCCACGTAGCGCACGCACAAAAACCGCACTCACACACATCCCACCGTGGCCTAGACACCCAACTGCACGTACGCACATAGACACCCTCACACATCCCACCGTCACTTACACACCCGACACAGGAACGCACACACTCAAACGCATCACAACGTGACTTACACACTCACAACTGGCACACACAAACACACTTACACACATCACAATGTTACACACTCGACACAAGCGCGCACGTACACACTCTCACATTCACTCACACACTATGATTTACACACTCAAGGCACCGTGCACACTCACACGCCCGTACGCACACACACACACAACCACACACACACATGCACGCGCGCGCACACACACAGCTCTACAGTATGTGCATAGCGGTAGAGTGAAGGAGAGTTCTTCTGTATATTTCACCAGGTGCATCATTACACGGTGCACCTCTCTGCTTTGAGTTTGTTCCCCCGTGTTCCCGTGGATTTCCTCTAGGTTCAACGCTCTCCTTCCACACCACAAACACAGGCTTAAGTTAAGTTAAGACGCCCTGGCCGTTACCAAGGCAACGCCCCTTACACCCGAAGTGGGATCCTGGGCACCCCTCTGTGAATCAGCT
>OLKM01001405.1:113363-125863 GCA_900291075.1 Melanogrammus aeglefinus | reverse complement strand
CCCACCGCCCCCCGAAAAAAAAATTAAAAGCTGTATAATATAAGTGACTCATGCGACTGGTAGGCTTGCTGTGAGACAATCTGGATCTCCTAAAATATTCACTCCGGGCTCATGTGGCATTAAAGTTTTGCAGAAAAACCCGGCGTTAAAATGAATGAAATCACTTCTCCGGCTAGCGCTTCCAATGTGTCCCGCCGCCACTGCAGCCTACTCTTAAATATTCATCCATATTTCATATTTTCATATTGCACGTTAACCAATGGATCTTGTGGAGAGTTTATGAGCGAGTGGTACCTGTTGTGTCGGTGGGCGTGGCTGCAGGTAGGGGCTCTGTGGGGGTCCTGGGGGATTCTGCTGAGGGGGGCTGAAGTAGGGAGGGGTCCCCTGGGACTGCTGCTGCTGCTGCTGCTGCTGCTGCTGGCTGTATCCGCCTATCACCTGCTGGCCGTAAGACCCCACCTGCTGGAGACAACCAATTAAAAAGAGGGTGAACAGATGGAGGGCCAATCGCACCCAGTCAGGGCAAGTAAAGAGCCAATTACACCATGATTAAAACGACCAAAACAACTCTTGATAAAAGAAAGAATTCGAACAAGACGGTCATCACAGTGGAAAATAACAAATAACCACGTTTTGAATCCCTGCAAAATTCGTTTTGCATTTTACAGTTGAAAGATTATTGGTTTCTTTGAAGTCAAGGGACAAGGAAAATATTGTTGATATAATTATCCAATCTGTGACTTATCCGAATTGGACATAGAAGAAAATAATACAGATCAGAGCTGGTCAATATATACTTGGAAAGTATACTTTCCAAACCAACTAGCCTGGTGCAATTCTACCAGTGATGTACGCAACACAAGACCCCCCCCAACATACATACACACACTCACACACACACAGTTCCTCCGAAGGTGGCTAATGGCCATTTAGCGGAGACAGTGCAAGCCAGAGGAAGAAGGAAGACCCAGATCCAGCCGTCTATCCCCCACAGCTTCCTTCCCTGTCTAATGAACTCCAGCCCACTCACCACTTTAATGTCCCCCCTGCCTTGCCAAGCAGCCAGCCAAGTTCTGACCTCCAAAACTTCCCTTGTCTCGGGCCTCAGTCGAAGTCGAGCCAGGCTGTAACTCTAATGGGAGAGGGGGGGTGGCGGCGGTGGTGGTGTTGGTGGTGGTTGTGTTTGGGAGGGAAATAGCAAATGGATGCACCACTGAGACATCACAGTGCTGTGCAGTTCACAAACACACTGGCTCAACACCAGTGCGCCCGGCAACACTGAATGGGTGGGTGAAGAAGAAGGAGAAGAAGAAGGAAAAGGAAAATGCGAAGGGAGTCCATTGGAACACCCTGGCACAGATACAAATGTGCTCTTAATCCCTGCTTGTCATTTGTTATGACAACAGACAGCACCAGGTGCTGCTTACGACTCTGAGGATTACATATGTCTGCGTGTAGTCTGGGAGACGCACACACACACACACACACACACACACACACACACACACACACACACACACACACCACACACACACACACACACACACACACACCACACACACACACATAGACAAACACAGATACCAACAAACCAACACACATACACACACACGCACACACACACACAGACACCCACAAACCAATACAAACACATAGACATACAGACATAGAAACACAGAAAGAGATACACGCACGGACACGCACACACAAACACACAGATACCCACAGAGACCAACGCATGCACAAACTACACAAACACACACCCATAGACAGACACACACATTCAAACGCAGACGCAGGGAAACCCATTTCCCATAACTGACTATTAAAAGAACATTTACAACCACTTGAATGGCAATCAGAAGCACTTTTATGGGATGTCTTTTTTACATCCACGATGTCATGTCTTGTTTTGGCTTCTACCGTCGACAGAGAACAAACTGGCACGCAGACTATATATTGTGGCCCCCTGAAACACCAGTCCACTCAACCACACCCATGTCCACATCTCAACACCACCGCATCCGAATATAACACACTTTTTTTATTGAATTTATTTTCAAAGGGCCTTAATCTTAAATCAAAGTATAAATCAACTCCGGCCCGTCACGGTAGTAAAAAATAAAGTTGGAAAGATTTATGTCTGGAAGTTTCTCGTCAGGCGTTGGCTGGTTGTGATGTAATCAGTGTAACAGCGTGGCACATCAAACAGAGATGTAGCCCCCCAGCTGAGGGCTGGGGGGGCTGGGGACCGTAGTGGATGCACTTGTGCTCACGTGGAACCAATCGGCGGTGCAGCCGCAGTTATGAAACGTGAAATGACTGTACAACAATTCGGGTGTTATATTTTCTCCTTCTTGAGTGAGTGGCACTGAAAGAGATTCTTGGAACAGCAGAAAAGCATTTTGACGCGTTAAATGGAGATGATTAGACAATGTGGAAGACATTTGACTACAAATGGGCCCTTGATGAGAAGGAAGTGGGCATGTGTGTTTGTGCATGCGTATGTGTTACAATGTGAAAGTCTCAGTGTGTGTGTGCTGGTGTGTGTGTGTGTGTGTGTGTGTGTGTGTGTGTGTGTGTGTGTGTGTGTGTGTGTGTGTGTGTGTGTGTGTGTGTGTGTGTGTGTGTGTGTGTGTGTGTGTGTGTGTGCGTATTTGAGTGACATTGTGCAAGAGTGTATGTGTGTGTTTGTGTGTGTGTATGTGTGTGTGTGTGTGTGTGTCTGTGTGTGTTGTGTGTGTGTCCATGTGTGTGTGTGTGTGTGTGTGTGTGTGTGTGTGTGTGTGTGTGTGTCTGTGTGTGTGTATTTTATGTGATTGACAGTGTTGCAAATGGTGTGTGTATGTGTGTGTGTGTTTGTGTGTAAATGTGTGTGTGTGTGTGTGTGTGTGTGTGTGTGTGTGTGTGTGTGTGTGTGTGTGTGTGTGTGTGTGTGTGTGTGTGTGTTTGAGTGACAGTGTGCAAGAGTGTGTGTGTGTGTTAGTGTATGTGTTTATGTGTGAATGTGTGTGTGTCCATGTGTGTGAGTGTGTGTGCGTGTGTCGTGCTCAGCGTTTGTCATTAGGCCTGTGAAGCAGCCAGACAGGTTGAGATCAGCCTATCTGGCAGAGAGGTTAATAGCATGGCCCCCTGCTCATGCCAACAGCACCACTGGATTCATTACTGCCAGAGGAGGTCAATAGGAACACACAGGCACGCACATGCACGCGCACAAACGTGTTAACACATACACAAAAAAAAAAAAACACACACACACACACACACAAACCGACAATCCTCAGAGAAAAAAGGAAAATACACATACGCCATTCGTCATAACAACAATCAGAGATACATTATACAAAATCCCCCGTGCGTGAGCACACATGCACGGACCCACACGACAGCGAACCAAAGAACGCACACATTTCCGCGTGTGTACATTCCCTGTGTGTCCGTGTGCTCAATTAGGAGAGGATGAACATCATGAACAGGCTAATAAAACAAAAGCTCAGATGTATCAAAACTGTAGCTCGTGACAGCGGCACGCTGACGTCATTCTATAGGCGGAGAGTGGAGCACACACAGAGCTGCGCCGGGATTGGCTAGGATTAGGTCGCCACGGAGATTGCGACCGGGGGGCGGGGGGGGGGGGGGGGGGGGGGTGAAGGCAAGCGTGGGTGGCAGGCATTCAGGCTGATGTAATTGCACATGGAGACCTCAGATGGACGAGACGGGCAGTCAGACAGACAGTCATGCTATAGATATGCAAGCAGACAGGTATATGAGGAAGAGCTGACAAACATAAAAACTGACAGACAACCAGAACACGACAGGCGTTCTTATTCTGCAGACAAATGGTGTATGAGGCTCAGTCGGTTCAACGGCACAGAGCTGGCAGTTAGTCTAACAAGTAGCGACCTGTTCTACTGCCGTCTAATAGGCTGGGGGGGGAAGAAGATAATGCTGTGGTAGCTTCAGCATGATAGCTCGTCTGGGCTAGCAGGGGGAGACATATCTATGGATGTATGCTATGCAGGCAGTGCAGCAAGTACAGGGCGTTTTACTTGGAGTTTTTGGGGTTGTTTCTTTCTGAGAGGGAATGTGGCTTCTCATCCCCAGAGTCACCGCACCGCGGTTTATATTGAGGAGGCGGCCCCCCTCTACCAAAACTCTGTAGGAGTAAAGGATCAAGGATGGGAGGATTTGGAGATAAATGAAAAGACTTTTGAGTGTCGTACACAAGCCCACACTCTGACTAGGAAACACACACACACACAGTCACACACATTGATTGTTGACACAATAAATTTGTCCGTGGACTGAAATGTCTGAAAAATGAAAAATTTGGTCTGCCTGAGAGAATTGGTCAAAACACGTATTTTTCCACCGTGACCAATATGAGTAAAGCACCATTTAGGCTGTGGAAGCATGTCTGTGAACCGGTGTCGATGGCACACACAAAATAACTCATAAATCACTCCTGTAATTGAATCGGGCCAATGAGGACCAGAAGGAATTTGTCATCATTTCTACATTATTGTGGTGACCGAGTGAGCCGGCCCACTGTTGCCCACTTTGAGTGACATATGGGCCCAGCCAACAAGAGCCCTGCCTGGCCCGCCAACCATGCAGGACTAGACTGAACGGACAGACACACAGACACAGGGTGGAGCATGAGCATTTGTGTGCTAAAAAACCCACCTGGATTAGAGGGCAACGCAGTGAGGTTGTATTTCTGTAGCGACAAAGCTGTAAGCTTCTCACTTTTTTTCTGCCTAATGCGCACATTTCAAGAAGATCAACCCTGGAGATCTCTCTCTCTCTCTCTCTCTCTCTCTCTCTCTCTCTCTCTCTCTCTCTCTCTCTCTCTCTCTCTCTCTCTCTCTCTCTCTCTCTCTCTCTCTCTGTCTCTCTCCTCTCTCTCTCTCTCTCTCTCTCTCCAACAAAACTGTTGACACCTCAGGTAAGACATAGGAGAGTAAAATAGTGAGTGAGAGAGGGGTAGAGGGAGAGAGAGAGAGAGAGAGAGAGAGAGAGAGAGAGAGAGAGAGAGAGAGAGAGAGAGAGAGAGAGAGAGAGAGAGAGAGAGAGAGAGAGAGAGAGAGAGAGAGAGAGAGAGAGAGAGAGAGAGATCTGCTGTTACACAGAAACAGCAAAGGGAGTCCTTTCTGTTAACAAAAAGCAACAAGGCACGCAGGTTATCAAGCCCTGAGGCGGAGAAATAAAAAACACCTTCTGCATTATTTATGTGAAAACACACAACGTTTAGAGCTAATTAATTATCAGTTTATTCAAGTGCAATCTCAGCTGTCCAGCCCCAGCGCGTATCTGCTGCAGTTATCTGGGCCCTGGAGAACAGCCTATATAGAGCGTAGGGACACTTGCTTCACAAGCCAATGTCGAACCCAGGCCTTTCAACGTGTGCATAAAAATAACCGTAAAACACAGTTTAATACTGTACATTTTAATATGAACAAAAGAAAACATGATTGTGTTGTTTTAGGGTCTTTCCCTTATTTTAATCACCAGACACTAACATTTTGCAAGACTCATGGATTTTACCTGGTGGCAGATTTACCATTTGTCAAAATAGTAGAACTTCTTTATAGTCCAGGCTGTACAGTTCATTGGCATTAGCCACTAAATATATATATGTGATATTTATAACGTAGGAGAGAAATGCAGTTGGTCAGGCTGGACTTGCTTCGACACAAGCCTTATCTGTACCGTGCCGGTGATAACAGCACCAGCGAGTTGCAACTTTAAGAACATCTACAGCCCACACACACACACACACACACACACACACACACACACACACACACACACACACACACACACACACACACACACACACACACACACACACACACACACACACACACCACACACACACACACACACACACACACACACACACACACACACACACACACACACACACACACAACCCCACAATCTCAGGATGGCAATTGAAGGGTTTGCTTAGAAAAAACTCGCTATCTGCGGCTGGCTGATATACATTCAATAACCAACGTGTTTACCTCGCTTTACTTCTCATAAAAACACAAGGCCCAGTGTCTTTCTCCGGGCGTGGCTCATCGACCTCACGATGATAATATCAGCGCCGGCATTGGTAGCGCCGGAGTGAAAGTGAGCTGATAGCGTGTCATTGATTGATGGAGCCGCTTGACGCGCCACTGTATTTATACGTTCTCATCTCCAATCCGGTCTCCAAAGACAGCCAGACAGCACTGTCTGACCTCGTCTCTCCCTCTTCCTCGCATTCTGTATTCTACGTCATTGTCTCTGTCTCTCTGTCTCTCTGTCTCTCTGTCTCTCTCTCTCTCTGTCTCTCTCTCTCTCTCTCTCTCTCTCTCTCTCTCTCTCTCTCTCTCCCCCCTCCCCCTCAGTACTCTTTATCTCTCTCTCCCTTTCTCTCTCTCTCTCTCCCCTCCCTCTCCCCCTCAGTATTCTTCATCTCTTTCTCTCCGTCTATTTGTGCTTGCTTCCAAATCAATGAAGAAGCACATGGATAATAATACCAAATAAAACCAAATAAACCGCGTTGTCCAGTACCCCAGCTATGAGTTTTTTTGTTTTTTTTCTGGCAGCCGCTGCGACTGGCGCTGGCTGTGTTGTTACAGACAGAGCCGTAATGGAGACACTTTAAAAAGGCACACAGGGGCAGGTTAATGTGCTCTGTAATGTGTGTCAGAACAGTGATTTCCTTTTGTTTTTCTTTCCTCTTTCTCTTTTTTTTCTTGCTTTCCTGCGAGATTCCGGGCCCTGTGCCACCAATTCCAAATGTTTTCCCCCAGTAAACTCCTGACCCCAATCTGAGGCCAAGAACGACATGAGGGTGAGAAATGAAGAGGAGGGCGGCGAGGAAAAAAAAACAAGAGGAAATAAGGAACACATAAAAAAAAAACTACAAACAGAACATAAGGAACAAGAAAAAAAGAAATCGGTAGTGTAAATGGCCTCTTTCCCTCCCCATAGCTGGCTGGGCTGGAATGAGGCGGTTTGTATAGAGGGCAGGAAGACAGAGTTGAACAACCAGTCGTTACAACAGACCTATAGGCAGACATTATACTGTTACAGGGACACAACGTTGTTGTTGTTTAAACACAGCACACATTGAATTTCAACCCATGTCGTTTTTTGGGGAGGTTGAAAATCCTAGTTTTACCTTTTTGTAAACCGTTTAGACAAGATAATTAGGGTCCATTGTTTGGGTATAAGATGTAGAAACTTCAATGAGTGTTCGACAAACAGAAGAAAAAAATAACACACTCACGAACACGCACACACATAAATACATCTACAGAACATTGGCAGAAAGTCGCACAGATAGATTCATGTTAACGGAGCCATGAAGGCTGGCAGTGGGCGTTGCGTCACAGTACGATGGCAGCTGCGTGCGGAGCCTTGATGCTGACGCGTGGAGACGCCGGGAGATGCCCTTGTGTGAACAAACACACACACGACAGCGCGACTTGTCAAAAGGCCGTGGGGCTAAAAGCAGGGGTGTCTCACGCAGACGCCTGCCATCGCTTGCTTCCTCCAATCAGGTCTTCAGAGATGGGACAAATACATGAACCGGGGGGTGGGGCTTATTCTAAGGTCACAAGGACACGGGAGGCCTTGACCCTTTTTGGGAGGTGCGAAAAAACACACAACCGCGGTGGATACAGATATAGCAAACGCAAAATGCGGGCTTAAGCTATGGATCACTGCACACACAAAGTTTGTCTCTTTTTACGCATACTTGATGTGTAAAAAAGGCAGGGGCAAACAGACACACACACACACACACACACACACACACACACACACACACACACACACACACACACACACACACACACACACACACACACACACACACACACTCGCACACACATTTATTGAACCAGCACACATAAACACTTATGTGTTCAAAGACTCTGAAATGCTACACATGTGCACATGTCCAAATGCAAAACGGGAAGACAAAGACCAACTCACACGCACACACGCACACACACACACACACACACACACGGCCCCCCTCCATCACCCAATCTGATTTTGATTGGCTAGAGCCCCTCCAGAACAGTAGGGGGCTGAGTGGGGGGGGGGGGGGGAGCGAGGGTAATAAAAGTAACAAATGAGAGCAGGCTATTAGAGCCATTGACGTGCGTGAGCCAGCGTGCTAATTAATTGATCCTGAAACTTCATCTATTCTGCAGCCAGAGAGGGAACCTCTCCTCCCATCAGGGGCGAGCCCGCGACGGCCGGCGGTGGCGGTGGCGGCGGCGGCGGCGGCGGCGGCGGGGGGCGCATGTCCCAGAGCCGCAGGGGCAGCGAGGGCAGGGAGATGGCCAGGTGCTTCCTCAAGGGTCTCACCCGCACGCCCCCCGCCTGCAGCGCCTCGCAGAGCCTACCCCCCTGTCTCTTAATGTCTTCTTTAATTGTGTACTGGAAATGGCCAGGGATGGGGTGGAGGTTTAGAATGATGGAGGAAGGGATTGGCAGTGAGATACGAGATCGACCAGGCATACTGTGTTTAGACTTCGAGTGTTAAGTGTAACACACAACACACACACACACACACAGCACGCACGCACGTGTGTGTGTGTGTGTGTGTGTGTGTGTGTGTGTGTGTGTGTGTGTGTGTGTGTGTGTGTGTGTGTGTGTGTGTGTGTTGTGTGTTGTGTGTTACACTTAACACAAGAAGTGTACTTTGTAGAGGAAAGTTTTTATGATGTCAAGGGCCTCTTAGAGCAGCGAGGAAGGGCTGGGTAGGGGGTTTCGAAGGGGGAGAGGGGTGTGTGTGTGTGGGGGGGGGGGGGGGGGCACAGACGGTGGCTGAGTGGCCCTTGTTGTCTGACCCGTCACCACCACCACCACCACCACCACCATCATCCACCCACGCCCCTCTCTCTCTCCTCCTTACGCCAGCCACCACCACCACCAGCACCACCACCCCTCTATCCCCATCTTTCCTGGCAGAGGCTTGTGATTTATTGGGGCTTCCCATCCCATTTGTCAGGCCCGGGCAGCTCTGGCTGCATTAACCCCACAGACAAGCCCCCGCGCCCGGGGCCCCTAAGTGCTTGCAAGTGGTCCTCGTACTCCCGAGCAGCGCGGAGACCACGACGGGCCCAATCGATGCCATAAATTACCCATCAACCCCCACAACCCCTCAGTATGCACAGGCCGGGTTCACAGACGGACCGACAGACAAGAGGGACCGGCCGACATAGCAACAGACAGATGACGCAATACAGACAGACAGACAAGGCTACAGATTGATGTTTGAGAGAAACAGAGAGAGAGATGTAGACACACAAACTGACAGACAGAGAGATGGACACAGATAAACCGATAGGAAGGCAGATAGAAAATGGATATATAGATGGACAAAAAATAGATGGACAAAAGACCGATAGATGGAGAGTCGGGGAGACAGACAGACTGATAGACAACCGATAGACGGATCGGTATTTGGGACAAAGCCACAGTGAGGCCGACGGTGGCTGGGAGGCCACGGTCACTACTTGACTTCAGACAGGGCGCCGCTAAGCTGCTGGCCCACGCCAGGCATGAGAGGAACAAACAGCCAACAGCACTAATGGTTTCTCCATGTTTGGTTGACACATTCAACCCCCCCCCCCCCCGCCTCCTCTCTCTCTCTCTCTCTCTCTCTCTCTCTCTCCTCTCTCTCCTCTCTCTCTCTCTCTCTCTCTCTCTCTCTCTCTCTCTCTCTCTCTCTCTCTCTCTCTCTCTCTCTCTCTCTCTCTCTCTCTCTCTCTTGCTCGTGCTCTCTCTCTCTCTCTCTCTCGCTCTCTTTTCCACCCTCTTGTCTTTTCACATCAAACACTAATGTTTCCCTCAAATTCCTCTTCCTCTCCGTCTGCCAACTTTGACATCACAGGAAATTACGCTCGGAATTGGCTTGCCGCTTTTTCTTTGCTTTTTCTTTCTTTTCCTTTTTTTCACCCTCAAGGGCTTTCAACTTCAATCCACTTCCCAACAAACTCAATCCCCCAGCAGCACACACACACACACACACACACACACACACACACACACACACACACACACACACACACACACACACACACACACACACACACACACACACACACACACACACACACACACATAGACCCAGACACACATCACACACGTACAAGCACACAGACATGCCATCGTCTTTAGAGATGCGTGTCTGGATATACATGAAGCAATGCTACTATTTATGTCAGGTTGATGACAAATTGCATACGGCGGTGTGTAGGGTGGCAGCGACTAAAGCTCTGTGATTACCCTGACAGCTTCCCAGAGTCTTTCCTTCTGGTCCACGCCACGCATTGTTTTGGAGCAGAACAATCGGCCGTGCAAACGTGCCGAAAAGGGGGAGACTCGGAATTAGTGCGGCGTGCTCGCGCCGGTGTGCGGCGTGTCGCCGCAGCGCGGGGTTTGTGTTTGTGCCTCCCGTGGCTGTATCTAGGAAGGGGAGCCGCGAGCTGTCTGCTTAATTGATGCCTACAGCCGCTGTCAGACCCGGGGTGTGTGCTTGCAGGTGTGTGCGCGTGTGTGTGTGTGTGTGGGTGTGTGCGTGCGTGCATGCGTGCGTGTGTCCGTGTGTGTGTGTGTCTTAGTCGCCGTAGATGGGTTTGTAGTTTGGATATTGTGCGTGTTTTTGTGTGTGTTGGTTTGTCTGTGTGTGTGTTGGTGTGTGTGTGTGTATGTATGTTTGTGTCTATCTATGCTGTGTGTGTGAGAGAGAGAGTAGGCTTGTGTGATCATAGGACACAAATACGTCCTCCAGAACACACACACACACACACACACACACACACACGCACGCACACACACGCACACACACACACACACACACACACACACACACACCACACACACACACACACACACACACACACACACACACACACACACACACACACACACACACACACGCATGCATCCAGTCCAGTGAACAGACATGCTGTGATAAAAATCTGTGCACGGTGGAGCAGTCATGTGAAGGTCTTCTGTCAGCAGGGGAGAATGGAAGCGCAGTAAACGCATCACTTTGGTGATGCTTCCAGGTTCATTTTAGTGGAATTTAATCATAATGGAGAGTCAGAGGGGTCTATATATGCACATATGCACCAACAAATGAACACACACATGCACGCGCACACACACTCACACTGACACACGCGCACACGCGCACACACACACACACACACACACACACACACACACACACACAAAGAGGAGCCCACACAGTCCCTGGGAAATAACAGCAACACCTCTACGCACAGAACTCCTTCCCGGTGACGTCACATCGCCTAGCAACGCCCCAGCACGCTCAGCTGTACCACGCTGAGCACTCTGCGCGAGAGCAATGCATCATGGGGAAATCATGTGTGCTGCCTATTACATCACCCCCCCCAAAAAAAAATCCTTAACCCCATCCCCCCCTGAGTTAGAACAGATTAGAGGATTCAGTCTTGTGCTGTTGCAATGTCGTTACGTTTTGTTTATTGCCATGTTCCCATTGCTGGTATTCCCACTCTTTTAATAAAACACATGTGTACCCGTTTACAAGTGGAACATAGAAAATGACTAGATGCAGGAAACGCATTAGGAAACTACTTTGCATCCGCAACAAAGAAATACGCCAACATGTTTCATGAATCAAATTAAACCAAATGAAAAGACCCGATGGAAGGAAACCAATCCTTTCCTTTCCCCCCATGTGAACATTGGATTTTCCCACCATCTCTGAATCATAAACTGGCTCTCACCACTAACCCCCAGACAGAAAGACAATGAGCAAAGACAGACAGTCAGACAGACAGATAGACCGACAGACAGACAGGCAGGTAGACAGGCAGATACACAGGCAGGCAGACAGGTTTTTTTTTACACAGGCAGTGGTGTGACTTTTAAAAGCTATAGCAGCAGATAATTAGAAACTTTAGAAGCTGTGTTCGCATGGCCATAGCCAGGGAGAACAGCGAATACTATTTGAACTAATTACGTTCCGTCGTGCTACGCAGTGATTGCTACCCAACACACACAAACTCCCCTATGTAATACACCAGAGGACTCAAAACATTAACCAGTTTGTTTTGTGTGTGTGTGTGTGTGTGTGTGTGTGTGTGTGTGTGTGTGTGTGTGTGTGTGTGTGTGTGTGTGTGTGTGTGTGTGTGTGTAAGTGTGTGTGTGTGCGCGCGCGCGCGTGCGTGTGTGTGTGTGTGTTTGTGTGGGTGGTGCGTGTTGTTGTGTGTGTTAGTGCTTGTATGCATTTATGTGCGATGGACTGTACATGGGAAGGCATTGCTTTTAATTTGGATGCCTTGTTTTAAGTGTACACACATCCTTTCCCCCCGATTGTAATGTATTTGGTATGTGTGTGGTCCTAATGGCTTCCATGAGGGCGTCTTGAGGAAAGAGCCCATAGCATACAGGTGCTATAGTGCAGCACGGGCATTCTTACTGTTTCAGGGCTA
>OLKM01001405.1:102597-112583 GCA_900291075.1 Melanogrammus aeglefinus | reverse complement strand
TCTCTCTCTCTCTCTCTCTCTCTCTCTCTCTCTCTCTCTCTCTCTCTCTCCCCCCCCCCCTCTCTCTCTCTCTCTCTCTCTCTCTCTTTCTCTCTCTCCCTCTCTCTCTCCCCCTCTCTCTCTGTGTGCCCAGAATAGCATGTTTTTTTGCGTTTCTTTTGGCGGGCAGCGTTCTTGTTTTACTACAGACTGTACTGATGGAGTGGAATCGTCAGCCACATATAAAGACACGGCTCATTTTATGCTGGATATATAAAAGGCTTCACTCGCCCACTTACAGAGAGAAAACAGACACGCTTAAACACAAGCGCATGCACGCACGCGGGCACCCACACGCAAATACTCACGCTCTCGCACACACACATTCGCACACTTACACACAGTCACACACACATTCATAGCAAACATTTTTGTCAGTCTGGCCACTATCCTTTATTTTTCTTTCTTTCTTTCCCACAGAGACACCAGACACACACGCATACACACGACGTGGCACATGCTCACATCCACACACACACACACACCCACCCGCACACACACAAAAGTGTGCATATGCTCACACACTCACTTCCAAGAGTAAATGGGATTTACTTAAGACTCAATGAAGCAGACAGGACAGCTATTGTCTGCAACACAGGCTATTTTATCGCACAGGGAGACGCTGACGTAAGCCCGCTGCACACAGCCCTTGTTTACATCAATAGGTGCGCACACACACACACACACACACACACACACACACACACACACACACACACACACACACACACACACACACACACACACACACACACACACACACACACAGACGCACACAGAGCATTTCAGCAATGCCCCTCTCACTCCCTCTCTTTCTCTTTTTTTCTCCTCTGTCTTTTATTCTCTGCCAAAAAACATTCTCAAATGCACAGTAGATGAAAAGTCATGTGCACAAACACATGAGATGTAAGGCAGATATATATATTCATGCACAAACACACACAGAAACAAACAACACACACACACACACACACACACACACACACACACACACACACACACACACACAGCCAGCTGTCAGATATGGAGTGTTGAAGAGGGGCGGGGCGTTCCCGTGGCGACCAGCATGTGGTGTTCCATGGTATTTTAGGCTCCGTCTCAAATGGACCACACCAGGCCTGTAATGTGTGTGTGTATGTGTGTGTGTGTGTGTGTGTGTGTGTGTGTGTGTGTGTGTGTGTGTGTGTGTGTGTGTGTGTGTGTGTGTGTGTGTGTGTGTGTGTTGTGTTGTGTGGGGGGGGGGGGGGGTAGGAGGGAGGGGGGAGAAATGTTGGGAAATGTTGTGTGAAAATGTTCACAATGTCCGACCGCAATGTTGGCAGCATGAGATGGAGAACAGTGCCGCTGCTTGACAAACACATAGAGTGGTTTGTTTGTGTGTGTACGTGGGTATGTGTGTGTGTCTCTCTCCCAGGGCCAGCACATCTGTACATTTTCCAACTCCACATGAGCATCATGTGTTTCCCCCCCACACACACACAGACACACACGCACACAAACACAAACAGAGACACACACACACACACACACACACACACACAGAGACACACACACACACACACACACACACACACACACACACACACATACTTCCCTTTCGCTAGTTTCTCTACACACCTGTTGCTGAGCGTACTGCATCCCGCCCATGCCCACTTGGCCCCTCCCCTGCATGCCCATTGGATAGCGGTGCGGGGCAGGCGACGTGTATGGCTGTGCAGGCGGGTAAGGCCCGCCCCCGGACTGCTGCTGGCCGGAGTAGGGGTTGCTGGACATTCCGTAGAGCTGGGAGCGCTTCATGGTCATAAAGTCCATGGAGGCCACCTGAACAAGAGAGGGAGAGGAGAGGCTTACAATTCAAGTCAAACCAAACACGTTCCTGACCCTGACATCCATAGTGATCAGGGCTGACAACGACGCTCCTCAAACCCAAACCTTCAGAGCCAAAAATATAGCGGGCTGTGACGAGGGAACAAAGAAGAGACAAAATGCTAAATGCAGCCCATTCCGCGACAGGGATGTTTTAATTAGCTTCCAAAGCTAGGTCAATGACATGCTAAATGACGAGCCAACATCAAGACACATTAGTCGATTCAGCGGCTAATGACATGCTGACGGGCGGGGCCCCCCCAGATAGGATTTGAGACCCTTTCTTTCAACAACCGTCGTTGACAAATAAGAGTGGAAGTATTGGAAGTGAGCCCTTCATTCGCACTTCTTTTTCGAAGGCGAATCCTTTATGGTCCATGTGCTTGGCTGGCGCTGATCCCGCCGGCGTGCAGCGGTACGCGTCCTCTCGGACTGCGGAGAACAGGTCACCTCTAGCTCTGCTCTGTTCACCGCTTTTGTTCCAAGACTCTCCTCCGTTCCTCGGTAATGTTGTGCTCCTGCTGTTTTTTAGTGCACACTTTGCTTATGAGTGTGACCTCCTGGCCTCACACACACACACACACACACACACACACACACACACACACACACACACACACACACACACACACACACACACACACACACACACACACACACACACACACACACACACACACACACACACACACACACACACAGCCCAACTCAATATTACCTTGTCTAAGCACGGTGCAGACATTGCCGTGTGCTCTAATATGAGGAACATGTCCAGGGGACTGCAGCGCTTTATTCGCTGTGTTGCGTTGCTAGGCTCGGTGGTTTTAAAGTGGTTGTGTCCGCAGGGACATGTGTGTGTGAGTGTGTATGCATGTGTGTGAGTGCGCGTGATAGAGAGAAAGAGAGCGAGAGAGAGAGAGATTGAGAGCGAGAGCGAGAGAGAGCGAGAGCGAGAGAGAGCAGAGGGGCTCTGAACTACTCCATAGATGGGAGAGAGGTGGGCTGTGGTTATGGTGGCAGTGGGGGGCAGGGGCGTGTGTGTGTGTGTGTGGGGGGGGGGGTAGTTACTGTGTTCAGGGTTAGGGGGGTTAGTAAGGGGCAGATGTAGAGAGATGAAGAGACTTAGAGGGGTGAGGGTGGTGTTAATGGGGGGCTCCCAGGTGCATGTGTAAATATGTGAGTGTGCTGCTGGTCTTGGAGAAGACAACTTATGCCAAAGCAAACCGTTTTTTACTATTTCATATTTGACCGAATAAAATATTGAATGTTGTGACTGAGTAAAGAACCCTTAAACAAAATGGATGCTTCAAAATGTTTGACCAAATAGTTAAATAGCACAGGTTAACATTATAATGCACAAACACACGAGTTTGACTCCCTGCAGTAGAAAGATAAGTTTCATTTGACCTCATGGAGTAGTCCATTCCACTCCAGGCAAGGGGGGGGATTATTTGAACTGTTCGATTACTGGTAAAGAGTTCTATGAATAATATTTATACCCATACACGTAAGATAAATATATATATAGATATATGCATTGAATAATATAACCAGCTAAATGTTATTATAAACTACAGATAATAACAATTAAAACTACAGGGACTATAGATGAAAAATAGTTTTTTAACTAAATCTGGTACATTTATATGTTCGATGCAATGGCCATGCTGATTAATGTACACTCTGTCCCTTTTAAATAAATGAACAAACAAACATGTTAGCAAGATGTTTGCAAGCTTTGTTTTCCCCCATGTCTCTGCGTAGGTAGGACCTGTTAGTTTGTTTCCTCCTTTTCCACAAAACTTTAAGCGATTCAACTTGTCGTTATGATGACCTTATATTACAGACTAATGTTTATTTACTGTATGTAAATGATAAGTTCATATTTCAATCCACTCTTGTGGATCTATGAACTTTGGGTAAATAAAACCGTGTTACTTGTGAAACCTACCTGAGACCTGGCTCCCTCACAAGCCAATGATCAAAATAAATAACAATCACATGATTACTTTTCACTCCAATCTGATCCACGACTCCTGGTGCCCGTGTGCTCTGGGCTCCAGAACACACGGGCACCAGCCCAGGCTTGAACCGCTTAGTTTGCTGTGCACCGGGTGACCCACTGGCTGTTCTGATGCAGCATGTGCTGCAACAGGGCTGCAGGTCATGTGTCTCCACCACAGCGGCAACTACAAAACAACACGTGACCTCGCTGAGACGCTCTTAAAAAGAGTCGCCAAAACACACGGCGGCACGCCAGGGCCGGCCCCTCAAGGCCAGCGAGCGCACACACACAGAGACACACAAGAGTGAAACCACACACACACACACACACACACACGGGCAAGCACACACACGGGCCCTGGCAAAGGTACACGAGCACAAAAGCGGCCCCGCTAATTAGAGCGGTACCAGAGCTGAAGAGGGCACAGTGCCACCCTGGGAGATGGGACACACTCTCTGCACTCCTGGCCCCCTCTCCTCTCGCCTCCCCTCACCCCTCCTCGACCCCCCCCCCCCCCCCCCCCCCTCCATGCATTCGTCCATCCATCCAGGTTGCCAATCCATCTGAAGAGGTGTACGCCCCCCCCCCCCCTTAGCTGAAAATAGCAGAGTGCATCACAACTAAACCCCATACTGTGGCAGACACACGCTCACATGAGGTCGCACACACACACACACACACACACACACACACACACACACACACACACACACACACACACACACACACACACACACACACACACACACACACACACACACACACACAGACACACACAGACATACACACACACACAAACACACACTCTCAACAAGCGGCAGCAAACAAACAAAAGCTCTCACCAGAACCCAGTACATGGAAAACGACTTTAGAGTTTTGGGAATGAGGCAGGCGAAGGTCAATTAAACACACACACACACACACACACACACACACACACACACACACACACACACACACACACACACACACACACACACACACACACACGCTGATATACCTTTCTCAGAAATTCTAAAGTAATGCCGCAGCAATAAGTAATCATCTTCCTATCAAATATACTCGTCATGGCACCTGCCATCCATCATTGATATGTACATACGGGCTGTGTTGCATACAGAGGATCTCTCTCTCTCTCTCTCTCTCTCTCTCTCTCTCTCTCTCTCTCTCTCTCTCTCTCTCTCTCTCTCTCTCTCTCTCTCTCTCTCTCTCTCTCTCTCTGTCTCTCTCTCTCTCTCTCTCTCTCTCTCCCCCAAACAAACCCTCTATCTATCTGCTTCCATGACATTTCTATTCTCTTCAAAAGAGATTCTACCACGCTGCAACCTTTCTCTTCCCCTCCGGATAGACCCTCACGCCGAGCATAGTGTTGAATTAAAATATCTCAGCCTCATCCACGGAAAGGAAAAACAGGTAGTACCTCAAAATGAATCATTTCAGAGCCGGGAGGAATAAACAAATGAGATGAGGAAGAAAGAAAAAGCGCTTGCGGGAATACAAGGGGAAATTATTTTCAATACTTTATTTTTTTGTGGTGCTCCTTTCAAATGTATTTCCTTCTGTTCGTCTGGGCGCAGAGCACAACAAACGGAGAGATAGACGCAGGGAAAAGGGGGGCTGGGGGGGAGGGGTGGACCAGCAACAATACCAATCTGACTACTAAATTTAAAATTCAATTTAGGAACTTCAATCCACTGTTCTCCTGACTCCCGCATGCTTGCTTTTTTTAAGATCTTTGTTTAATTTTTTTTGGGCAAATACAAAGCCATTAAAACTGAAGATGAGTGAAATTACTGTGTGTCTGCTGTGTATCTGCTGTGTGTGTGTGTGTGTGTGTGTGTGTGTGTGTGTGTGTGTGTGTGTGTGTGTGTGTGTGTGTGTGTGTGTGTGTGTGTGTGTGTGTGTGTGTGTGTGTGTGTGTGTGTGTGTGTGTGTGTGTGCGTTTGTATGACTGTGTGTGTGCTCTGTCTATGTTTGTGTGTGTGAGCGTTTTTGTGTGTTTCAAACCTGCTAAATTGCTTTTTTTTTAGGTGTTATTTGAGGAAAATAATTTCACTCACATTTTAATGTGCAAAGTTGTTAATCAGAGGAGGCATTAGGGCGCACGGAGCAGACAGGCTGCGATGTGTGGATTATATGAGACACACATCAAACAAACATAAAACCATATCTGCATGATGGTTATTATTCCAATTCAAATGCAGGCGCCGCAAAACGTGCAAGAGACATGTTGTTAGGCAACGCAAAAGATTTTGGGTTGCAGAGAAAGGGTACAAAAGCCCCCCCACACAACACACACACAGACACACCCCAATCGACAAACAGCAAATATTTTTTCACATGTACACTAACACAACACATCACATCAAAATCTTTTGTGCAGTTTGTGTGACTTTTACCACCTTGTGGTTCACATTAAACGGACAATGAATGCCTGATTTCTCCGTCTCACATTCCCTTCGAACCGCCCCTGGCCTATAATGAAACGCACACACACACACACACACACACAAACACACACACACACCCACACACACAGCGAGAGCAAGCAGTGAAAGACTTCCTTCAGCCATGGTAACAGTTCACCCACTTACAGAGTTGTTACCAATGTTTCCACCTTGATGTGGGCCGCTCTCAAACCACCTCCGGTCTTCATTAAGCAGCCCAGCCAAGGAAAAGGAAAAAGCCAACACCAATACAGTGGTTTCCTAATGAGCTACGAGGTGTTTTATAGAGCCGGTACTACTTAAGAAATCATTTAAGGCTCTTAGCCGCAACCAAACGCTGTTAAGCGGAGTATAATAATTATGTCCCCGTTTGGCGCCCGCTGTGCTCTACGCACATATGAAACGACGTGATCGATGCCACGACGCTGACCGTCAGAGGAAGACGGGACAGAGTCGACGAAACAGAGGTTCACGTTGATGGGGGAGACGGTTAACCACAATCATGCAGGGGTACGTGACGCTGTCTTGAGTTTTTACTTGTGGGAGGGCGCACACTGCATCGATTATCAAAGAAATCGTCATTAATCAACTCAAGCTTCGGCCCTCTGCCAGCGTGGCGTTATAAATCATGTGCGGGAACCATACACTCGCACACAACATGAGTGAAGAATCACTTTTCTGTTTCTTTTAAACTGGGGTCTGCAATGACAAACCACACTCTGGAACACAACTGGTGACAAGAACAAATGTGACTGAAGTGAGGCTCATTTTGTTAATTTCGCCATTGGATATTTTGCGTTTGCAAAAAGCGACAGGTTTTCAAAAGCCGTCTGCTGCGAGGTCAGCCTTAGATGAAGAGTGTTTTTTTTTTTTGCCACTTCATTTCCGTTTGTTTTTGTCTATTTTGTTGACGTCTCCGAGAAGAGGAGAGCGGGAACGGAAAGGCCACAATGATGGGTTTATGATGAAGCCTTCCCAGCCTTGTGTACATTTTGTGAGGAGAAACAAATAAAAGCGATAATTACTGTCACATAATTCTCCTTCTTTCCTATCTGGAGAATCAGTCACACAGACACACACACGCGATTCCACACACAAACAAATGCAGAGAGCCCCGGTTGGTCGGCTGAGACAATTTGCTGCGTCTCTAATGTTATTTATTCATGCCATGAGGCAGATAGACTCTCAGCCCTCTCCTTA
The DNA here is from genome assembly GCA_900291075.1 of Melanogrammus aeglefinus. Classification (NCBI taxonomy): domain Eukaryota; kingdom Metazoa; phylum Chordata; class Actinopteri; order Gadiformes; family Gadidae; genus Melanogrammus; species Melanogrammus aeglefinus. Next base: position 105,026 of record OLKM01001405.1, on the reverse strand, counting down.
AACATCAGAGGTGGGGGGGGGGGGGGGGGGGCGGGGGGTCTACCGCGGTTGGGCCCCAAAAACCCAGGCTCAGGCGGAAAAGTATGCACCAAGGCCATTACACCTGCTCTTTCACTGACCCCCACACACGCACACACACACACACACACACACACACACACACACACACACACACACACACACACACACACACACACACACACACACACACACAAAGAGAGGCTCAGTAGGGCCCAATGCAGACAGGGAAAGGACTGGAGGGAAACCAGGCAATACAGAGACAGAGAGGGAAGAAAGAAGAATAAAAGGACGGAAGGGGAGATATCGTGGCACTGGGTGGGAAGCGGGCTCCTGTTCCATATTAATGTGTGCAAATTCCCTCCACTCCACCTCTGCTCCTGCTGACTCAGAGCAGAACAACAACAACAACAACATCAACAACAACATGGAAGCAGCAGCGGTATGATGTCATCGTGGGCGAGAGGAGGGGGGGAGGCGGGGGTCCGCGACGGGGGGGGGGGGGGTCCGCTGATGAGCTCATTTCAATGCGACGTGTGACGGCACGTGACGCGCGTTGGTACTCCTCTGCCCGCTGTTCCCAGACCAGCGGGGGCGACCCTCTCAATGCACAGCAGGCCACCCATCACGCTGGGCTCCACAACAACTCGGCTAGCAACGTCAGTGTCTGTGACGTGGTTTGTCACCTCGGTGCCACTAGCGCTACATCGCTGACGTTGGCGCGCGTGCACGTGTGTGTGCTTTCTGTGACTGCGAGCCATGCTAAAGGTGCTACGACGGAGGCGGACGGCTCATCTTGCAGAGTCGAACGGGCGCCTTGTTAGCGGGAACCCAGCGGGGCGTTCTGCTAGGAAACGGCAGCGTGGAGACCCGGGCCTGCTCCACAGGGAACAAGCCAAACAGGGCCAAATTACCTTCCCTTCAACCCAGCAGCCCTTGATGGCACGGCCAGCCAGCCATAAAGCTGTACAGAAATACAGACTGGCACGAAATCAACCGAGGAGAAGGAGGGAGAGGGAGAAAAGGGGATGATGTAGGGTGGGAGAGCAGCGGAGGAGGAGAGGGAGCAGCCAGTGTTTAGGCTGTTTCACATTGAGTAGAAACAACGGGATCCGAGAGGTTGATAGGGGAGAGACGGATAATGGACAGGCTGCAGAGCACCGGCGGCCATTCCCCTTCTACAGCGCCCGCCGCACGGACGTCACGGCAACGGGAGGTGGAGGAGGAGGAAGAAGGGGGTGGCAGGAGAGGAGGGGGGAAGGAAGAAAGGATGGGATAGAGTGAGAGAGAGAGAGAGAGAGAGAGAGAGAGAGAGAGAGAGAGAGAGGAGAGAGAGAGAGAGAGAGAGAGAGAGAGAGAGAGAGAGAGAGAGAGAGAGAGAGAGAAGAGGCTGCTTCATCTGTCTAGAGTGAGATTGGGGTCATGCTCGGGGTCGTCACAGTTTCTTTTTTCCTGCTTCTTCTTCTGCTCTGGCGAGACGGAGAGGCGAGGCGGTGGACAGGGAAATAAGGAATCTGGTATGACAAGATGCAGCTGAAGCACCATTACAGAGCGCGAGAGCGAGAGCGAGAGGGAGAGAGGGAGAGAGAGGAGAGAGAGAGAGAGAGAGAGAGAGAGAGAGAGGAGAGAGAGAGAGAGAGAGAGAGAGAGAGAGAGAGAGAGAGAGAGAGAGAGAGAGAGAGAACGTTGTTTGGAACTAGCAGGGAAAGTCTGGTAGGGAGCCGCTGCACACCGAACCGCGAGCAGACTTAGCAGAAATCCAGAACAGCGAGGAGGTTTTCCAAGACACACTTCATTTATGCTAATGTCGCAGCGCTGTCACATCGGGCAGACGTAGCTTCTGATTTACTCTGAGACCGAGGCCCGCGTCTGGTGGTTACCAAAGGATCAGAATGTCTGTGCCTGGCCCATTTTATGCTAAACGTATTTCACATTGAAACTCTCTGAGCTAGCTGCAGAACTTTGGTAAGACAATGACGAGAACTTCTTATATTTTATGATACCAAATTATAAACTGTGGTAATCTATATTAAACGTAGATTAAGCCGATTTTCTTTCTGTACATAGGCTGTGTATTTGTATATCCGTTTTATATTTGTCTAAATGAGTCATGCCTGTGTATTTGTTATTTGTACCTTTATTCCTGGTGGGGCCTCTTGGACTAGATCAATATTGTAAATAAGAAACTGTTCTTAATGTTTTATCTGGAAAAATAAAGGTTAAAATAAAATAAAATAAAAAAATGTTAGTGATAATAATTATGTAAACGTTTTTATTAGTTCAATAGGTGTTTATGGTCTAAAAGTTGCTTGGACACTGGTAAATAAAACTTTAAAACCACAAAAGGGCCACCCTGTTGATTATGCGAATACAAACATTGTAATTTATAATTCCACAGCGCACAATAACTC
>OLKM01001405.1:80097-97597 GCA_900291075.1 Melanogrammus aeglefinus | reverse complement strand
CCTTTAAGTGTTGCTAATTTTGCGGCCATAAGTGGCATATGTGTGCACGCCTAACTATGAGTGTGTGTTTGTGTGCGCGCGTGTGTGTGTGTGTGTGTGTGTGTGTGTGTGTGTGTATGTATATGTGTGTGTGTGTGTGAGAGTATGTGTGTGTGTGTGTATGTGTGTGTGTGATAAGTGGCATATGTGTGCACGCCTAACTATGAGTGTGTGTTTGTGTGCGCGCGTGTGTGTGTGTGTGTGTGTGTGTGTGTGTGTGTGTGTGTGTGTGTGTGTGTGTGTGTGTGTGTGTGTGTGTGTGTGTGTGTGTGTGTGTGTGTGTGTGTGTGTGTGTGTGTGTGTGTGTGTGATATGTATGTGTGTGTGTATGTGTGTGTGTGTGTGTGTGTGTGTGTGTGTGTGTGTGTGTGTGTGTGTGTGTGTGTGTGTGTGTGTGTGTGTGTGTGTGTGTGATTGAAATGAGAGCAGGCGTGCTGAGTAAAAGCAGGACGTGTCCCCTTTCCCAGGCCTAATTTAGGATTCAATTACAATACTCTTTAAAAAGCGTCGACTTTGCAATTAATTATTTTAAGATTAGCTTGACAGTAATGGGCCTCCGACCGACACAAGTCGACCGGTCGCCATGACACTCACTCAAACGCACGCCGCCGCACACACACACACACACACACACACGCACACACTTTGCTTTTCTTTCTGTCAATCCAATCATTCCTCTCGCTGTTTCCCTCTCCTTTTCTCTCTAAATGTGTGGTTGGCTCTGTAGAACCATTACTCTCTCTCTCTCTCTCTCTCTCTCTCTCTCTCTCTCTCTCTCTCTCTCTCTCTCTCTCTCTCTCTCTCTCTCTCTCTCTCTCTCTCTCTCTCTCTCTCTCTCTCTCTCTCTCTCTCTCTCTCTCTCTCTCTCTCTCTCTCTCTCTCTCTCTCCACGTCTTGCTCCACCTTTTTTCTCTTGATTTTCTTTCATCTTTCTCCATATTACTCTCCCTCTCTCTCTGGAGGGGGGAAAAAAAAGAGATGAATCTTCCCTCTCTCGTCCTGCCCCCCCGCTCCATTCCCTCCCTCCCTCCCTCCTCCCTCCTCCCTCCCTTTCTTCCCTCCCACCTGCTTCTCCTTCCATCTCCCTGTCCTGTTCTTTATTTCTCCCCCCCCCTCTCGGCGGCTGGTGTTACATCGTACATAGCGTTTTTTTTTTTGTTTCGTTTTTTTCCCCTTTTGTTTTTTGACCTTGTGCATGTTTCACGAGCGCTGCGCTCTGTTTCCTCCTCCATCTCTCTCTCTCCCCCTCCCTCTCCCTCCCTCTCTCCCTGTGTCTCTCTCCCCCCCCTCTCGTTCTCCTTGGCGCTCCACGTGTGATATTGATATTGCTTCGGTACGGCGGGCTGCTTTTTACGAGGCGCGAGGGGCCTCCTCCCGCGTCCGAAGGCTGACGGATCGGCCCCGGGACGGTGCTTGCCGTGTGTTGCCGTGCGTGCCTGCGTGCGTGGCCCCCCCGCGCCCCTCGCACCCTCGCCCCGTCCCCCGACTGGCACCGGTGGCGCCGCCAGCCACGAGAAACCGACCATAAAGAAACACCCGGGAAAAAAAAGCTGAAAATATAACAGCGAAGAACAAGCGCCGCGTTCCTCGCCCGCCGATGATTGGAGCCAAACGTAAACGATTCTCACCTCCTCTTCCCCCCTCCACTGTCGTCACCGCCACCCCCAAAACCCCTGTATTTTTCTTCTTCCTTCCTGAATGTCATCATCCACCCTTCCCGGCCCCGTAAGGAATACCTCACCCAGTCACCCGTATCACCCCCCCCCCCCCCACCTGTTCTCTTCTGTTTATTTAAATATTTGATGTGTAAGAAGCCATAAAGGAAATGTCAGAGGGAGGGAACGGCAATGGATATGCTGGTTACGCTGGCGAGAGAGAGAGAGAGAGAGAGAGCGAGGGAGAGAGGGAGAGAGAGAGAGAGAGAGCGAGGGAGAGAGGGAGAGAGAGAGAGAGGCTATTACCGGTAATGGTTTCCGATGTACAGCGCTGCCCCCCTTCTCTCTCTCGCTGTGTAGACCCTCCACCGATGCCACCCCCTCCACACACACACACACACACACACACACACACACACACACACACACACACACACACACACACACACACACACACACACACACACACACACACACACACACACACACGCACACACACACACACCCACACTCAGTAACCCCTAATCCCTGCTGTGGGCGTGTGCACACGTGAAGGAGGCAGGAAGAGGGTGAAGCAACAGGGGAAGGAAGAGACGCTAGCAACAGAGTCAAAGGATGCATGCACAGCCAAACAGACCCAGTCACACACACACAAACACACCCCCCCGCAAACACACACACACACACACACGCACGCACAGACACACAGACATCAACAAGCATACACACTGATGTACACTAATAAAGGCACACAAACACAGAGGCACTTGTTTAACTAGCCGTATGGAAAATAGGGACTTCCATGCACAATTGACTTCTAATGCATAGTACCCGCTTGCAAAGCATCCACTTACATGGCAACGCAATTTCAAGGATTCGAGGGGAGGGTGGTGGTGGTTAGGAGGGGGGGGGGGGGGGGGTGGAGTGGGCAGCACTTTACAGAAATACCTTAAAGTTTCTCTCTGCCTGTGGAGCCCTTATACATTTCAACCTCCCATTCCGACTCGCTCTTTCTCTCTCCCCTGTCCAGTGGCAGCACTTTACAGAAATACCTTAAAGTTTCTCTCTGCCTGTGGAGCCCTTATACATTTCAACCTCCCATTCCGACTCGCTCTTTCTCTCTCCCTCTCCAGGTTCTTTCCATTATTCGGCTGCTGGGTCCCCAAACAGCGCCATAACTTCCCTGTGTGTCAGAGCCACTCTCCCACCCCCCCTCCTTCCTTCTCTCCCACTCAGTGCCCTTTGATTTCCATCAGTCTCGCAGCTAGCGGCACCCACAGGACCATAGAACAGAGGCAATTTCAGTCTGGAAATGATGAGGACGGAAGGTAAATAAATCAAGTACGCCTAATATGAGCAGGGGAAAAAATGTGAGGAAATAAGGAGTGAGAGAGGAGAGCGACACAAAAATGTGAGTTGACGAGGAAAAAAAAGAAAGAGAGAACGGTAGAAAGCATTCAGCAAGAGGGCAGGTTCCTGCAAGTGGATCAACCTTAGAGACGCCGTTGGTGCGGGTGTGTTGGCGTGAAATAGTTCTGATCGGCATGAGAGAATCTTTGGGCCCCCCCATTGAGGAACGGAAGTGATCAGGACATGTTGATCTGGAGCCTGATTATATTGCTTTTAAATCTCAGCAGTCCATCGTCTCCCAACGTGTTTTGCCTTTGAGACCATCATCGTCATGTTTGAACTCAGGACAGGAAGTGACCACTGAACAAGGGGTCGACGGTGAACGGGGACAGGTCACCTAGGGGACCAGAGGCAAGGCCTAGTAGCACAGGAGTGCTGAGGGATAAACACATCCTTATTGTATCGTAACACAGCGGGTTCACACCAACGCACATACCCCGAATACACATAGAATAACAAAACCATAGAAGCACATAGGTGTAACTACAATACAGCATGCATACATGCATGTGGTACACTACTCAACGCACACAGACACACACTCAACCTCAAATTCACACTCCCCCCCAACCCACCCCCCCCCCCCCCCCCCCCCCACACACACATACACAGAGTCCCATGCACTCACAACACTGACAGCCGGCTAAAGTAGTGACACAGACACATCTCTCTCCCACAAGCCAAAGCCCCGGTCCCCCTCCACTAGGTGGGTCAGCGTGCCCTCTAGCACCCGGCGCCCTCCCGGCTGTTAATTACCGCTAATTGGTCCTGCTCTGGGTAGATGGTTTTTTTTCCTTTGCCACAGCGCCGCCATAATGGAACCATTCATCTTTTGAGCTTAATGAGTAAGCGCTGTAGTCACCAGCCAAGGTCACCAGCATCAGAGAGAGAGAGAGAGAGAGAGAGAGAGAGAGAGAGAGAGAGAGAGAGAGAGAGAGAGAGAGAGAGAGAGAGAGAGAGAGAGAGAGAGAGAGAGAGAGAGAGAGAGAGAGAGAGACTTGGAGACTCAGAATTAGTTTGTCCTCTGTTAAATCTAGAGGAGAAAATGAACATTTCAGAGGAGAAAAGTTTTTGTGTGTTTTTTCGTTCTTTCTTTAAAATTTGGCTCTACCGAGAGCCGGGGGAATACACTATGCGCACTGCTAGTTCACGTTCACACAAAAACAAAAAGAAACCGAAAAAGTCGAATCATAAAAGACCACACTGCTGCCACTAAGATAACCGCTAACAGCAGAGACTTCGCCTGGCGGAGCCAACAAACAGCCGTGAATGTAGGATTTGGTTTGCCTGCTCTTTACACACACATTTGTTGTCACGGTGGAAAAGACGGTGCCGGTCAGCGGCATCACAACCGACACCGGGAGCCGGGACGCTGCGATCGCTGAGTGACATCTGGTGAGTCTCGGGTGTTAAGCGTCAACGCTTGAGAGAGAGACCAACACAAACAGTGTGGTCATGCTGGGGTGAGAGGAATATGAAAGAGGCTGGGGTCTTTCAATCTTTCAGACAGGAGGAGGAGGCGGGGTGGGGGGAAACCCATTAAGAGTCTCTGCGTTGAGATGCAGGATTTTCAGAAACGCTCGGGCAGCATCAGAAATGCTGTTGACGTCTCCACATTTGCTCTCCCTGCTGGCATGTTGAGCCCGGGTAAGCCGTACCTGACACCCCCGAGGCGAGTTTCGGGGGTTTAAAAGCGCACAATTTGTCGACTTGATGTCATGGACAAAGTGACCAAATGACAACACATTTCGTTTCTCCTGAATTGTTTTGGTGTCAGCGGAGTGTCGCCATTATATTATAAAAATAAATAAACTATCTCTTCTAAGGCACGGTTGGCTCGAGTGCATGTGGTCATGTGATCCACTGGGATTCAGCGATTGGCTGGCCAGGGCTCGGTGTTCATCTATGGATTATGGTGATGTGGTATTCCACAGTCGGTGATGGCATGGGGGCTGACATTAGCAGTAACCTTTGCATGTTTAGCCAATACAAGCCATAGATGTTCATTGAGAGGGAAAGACACACACACACACACACACACACACACACACACACACACACACACACACACACACACACACACACACACACACACACACACACACACACACACACACACACACACACACACACACAGATATACACTCATTTGAACATTACACAGGTAACCCAACAACAGCATTTTTCCCCCAAGAAAATGTCAAACAATTTCCAATCTGAGCAAAGTCTATTTTCATCTCTTCTAAATTAAAGTAAACACCATAATACATTTGAATAATTTTTCAGTACGTAATCCTCTTACATTATTGGTAGTCTTACAGACCTATTCACATCATGGATATGAAAATAACAATAACAATTATTATTCATTAATTCATAACAACAAAACATTTGGTTTTGAATTTCAAAATGAGATTCATTGCGCTCTATTATAACGAGTCCAGAAGTCCGACATTGTATCCCTGCACATTTCTCTATAGTATTTATGGAGTATGTGCAGTGCATTTGAGTGTCAAGGGCTCACACTGCCTGTTGAGAAGGGGGACGCAGCTCTCAGACTGCAGAATATATCGTAGTTATAATTGTTTAAAGTTTGATGTTTGGGTCAGAATTGACCACCGGCATCCTGTAGAGATCGCTGTCTATAAATTATACATCACCACGTTATTGTCCAACAGATGTCGACATGCAGGCGCACACACAAGCACTACACACACACAATATACACACACAAACACACAGACACACACTACACACCACACACACACACGCACAGCACATACACACACACACACAACACACACACACACACACCACACACACACACAGTATTCTGCCAGAGAATTGCACCGATAAATATAGTTGCAGGACACGTACTAACAGTGAAAACAACTTCAAACAGTGGTAACACAGGAGAAGAAACAAGAGGGTTGTGTGTATTGTCCGCGTGAAGACTCAAACAGAACTAAATTGGTTGAATTGCAGAAGGAAGAACATTACGTAGCCATCGATTGCTGCAATGTTCGCCAGCTGGCTGTCAGAACCGGGCAAAATCGATGTACACCGATGTCCATCGCCACCATAAAATACTATCTCAACAAGTATGTTTTACAATACAATCTATGCTGGAAGCACTGTTTTGTTTGATTTTACGCTTTTTTCAGAGCGCACTATTCCTGAGCTATACAGCTTGAGCATTTAAATATATGGAATGAAAAATATCTATATGGAATTTTGAAGGGTGTGTGTGGGAGCATAGCACCATACATGTGAAACGTGTTATGTGTGCATTATTGCACACGTGTGTGTGTGTGTGTGTGTGTGTGGTGTGTGTGTGGTGTGTGTGTGTGTGTGTGTTGTGTGTGTGTGTGTGTGGTGTGTGTGTGTGTGTGTGGTGTGTGTGGGTGTGTGTGGAGTGCGTGTGCATCTTTACTTAGACACAGGTCTCATAAGCCCAGGCTTTGTGTTGTCTAATACCATTGTGTCCCTATTGTTTTTCATTTTCAATCAATAAAATAATTCTGGGGAAAAAGGTCAGAGACAGACAGACAGACCGGAGGCCTGATGGACAGACTGGCGGGCAGCCTGCCTGCCTTGCTGAAACTGCTTATTAGGGCGTTTTCCTTGAGCAAGTGTTTCTGGCGTGCCACTTCTGATTAGGATCATCCGCAAATAAACCAACGTTCGGCTCTCAGTGCAAGGAGGACTGAAGCAGGCCTGAGCTCAGCAAAGTGCACGTCTGCGTCTGTGTATGTGTGCGTGTTTGCATGTGTACGTGTACGTGTGTGCATGGAGCGATTGATGTCTTCTATGATTGGTGATTACTGAAATGATGGAACGGAATTAAGTCATGATGATGACCATGATGATGATGATGATGATGACGGCGACGATGACGAAGACGACTACGACTACTGGGGAAGGAGCAGAGAAATGGTTGGCATTCAGGAACAGGGGGGCATTCTCTCTCGCTCACACACACGGCAGATAGCTAGGAAACACTTAGCTCCACAAACCCATTTAGTGTAGTGTATAAATATTAAAGAGGGTGTGTTAGCCGTCTAAATACCTCTGAACTAACTGCCCAGCCTCTAGGGAAGAGCATGGACTCTTACTGAGGAAAATAGACACACAAACACACAGAGAGAGAGAGAGAGAGAGAGAGAGAGAGAGAGAGAGAGAGAGAGAGAGAGAGAGAGAGAGAGAGAGAGAGAGAGAGAGAGAGAGAGAGAGAGAGAGAGAGAGACATAGACAGAGAGAGAGAGACAGAGAGAAGAATAGAAAATGGAACAGAACGCAAAGCAAACACCGGGCTCTATTTAAAGACAGAGAGGAAGGAAAGAGGGAGCAAGGAGGTGAGGCAACAAATAAATAAGGAAAATAAAATGGAAAGAAAGATGAAAGGGAGGAATGTAGGAAGGAAAGACATGCTTGCAAAGGAAGGGAAAAAAACCAGCAGGCAAGAGCTCCGACAGGGAACAAAAAGAGGAAGAAAAGGCGCGGCCAAATCCCCTCTCAGATGGATGGATGAAAGGGTGGAGGGGGAGACACCCCTAGGCCTCCCGTTTCAGCCAGAAGCCACATGGCTAACTAATTAGCATATCTGAAGGTCGGTGTGGTGGTGGGGTGTGTGTGTGAGCAGGGAGGGGGGAGGGGGTAGTGACAGACCACGGGGGAGACCCAAATGCACCCAATGCCATGTGACCTCTGGCTTCCCGCCAGACACACATACACACAGACGGCTGAAAGGGGAAACATAATCTATCAAATGCGCAGATGCAGTGTTTGTGTGTGTGTGTGTTTGTGTGCGCGTGTGTTTGTGCGTCTGTGTGTGTGTGTGTGTGTGTGTGTGTGTGTGTGTGTGTGTGTGTGTGTGTGTGTTTGTGCGCGCTGTGGACACGTGTGCATGTGTGCCCGAGTGTGTTTTCACATCTTTCACAAGTCTGATAAAAAAACTAATAATACTTGAAGAATGCTGGGTTTTTAACTATGTTGACATTTGACAGAGTTCTGATACTGACTCTGTCACACTCACTCCCTCCCTCCTCTTTCGCTCTCTCCCCCCTCTCTCTCTCTGTGAAGCCAGCCAGACCCATGCCTCAGAAGTCAGTAGCCCTCCATGTGACTCACTTCAAATGCCCTCGTTACATTTCCAGACAAACACTCTCTCTCTCTCTCTCTCTCTCTCTCTCTCTCTCTCTCTCTCTCTCTCTCTCTCTCTCTCTCTCTCTCTCTCTCTCTCTCTCTCTCTCTCTCTCTCTCTCTCTCTCCCTCTCCCTCTCTTTCTCCCTGACACCTCTTCCCCTCAGACACGCCAAAATGCCAGCGAGGCCGTATCAAGCTCTTTATATACGCCTGCCATGCTCAACACAAAATGCAATAACAGCAATTACCGCCAGAAAGAGTGAGGAAATAGGATCCCAATCAGACGTGGCATCGCGTAGCCAAATATAATCCAGAAGGAGTCTGAGGAGAATGTGCAGGCACTCCCACCCGTCAGCCAGGGCGACATCGACTGGACTCGTTGTTGGCCGTCCTTCTGGGTCAACTTGCGAAAATTGTTTTCTGGTCCACTTCAGATGCACCCATGTTCCTGTATATGTCTTCCTTGTTTGACCCCCCATATCCAGTCACACACACACACACACATAGTCACACACAACGCACACACGGATAGTACACACATACAGTCACACAGACACACACAAATACATTGACACACACACACACACACACAGTGCATACATACACACACCTGCGTCTTCTCTCGTCATCCCCCCTTGTATATATTCTGACCTCTTTCTGCCGTGTGTGGATATAAATACGTCAACACTTCTAACGACCTCACACTCTTTGAGGGTGTGTCTGTGTGTCGGCCTGATCAGGAGTCACCATTCAACACTAACACACGTCTTCCCTGGTTAGTAGGCAAACAACCAGATGCATCACTTCCATATGGCGTCCATTTTGCCTCACACCTGACCAACTAGGTGGCTTTATTTTGGTGGACAATACTGCAGCTAGAGTTGTCACAACAATAGGGTCAGACCCGACCTAGAAAACATGTTGTATTACCATATATGGGCCCAACTTCAACCATCCTGGTTAAAGGTGCCTAGCCCCGACCTGCTCAATAAGAAGATCTGTATCTCAATTCAAGAGTGCCATTGGAAAAAAGGGACGATAATTGCATAAATAGTTTGGCTATTTAACTATGCTTTGCTTTATTATATAAGATCTATGGTTTGGTTACCTAATTATCAACCGTTTATTTTATTATTTTCCTGTTAATCCTATGAGTTTTATCATTCCCACATTTTTTTAATCATTATTTGTACACATGCTGTAATATAAATGTATAATTCTGTCATGCCAAATGCAACCATGAATATAAATAAATTGAGAGAGATTGAGGTGCGGTTGTGATGGTCTACAAAGCTGGGAATTGCAGTTATTTGTCGAGCGATAAATCCTACAAATCCCAGAATGCCAGAAGAAGTCTGGAGCCTCCAGGGAGCATGAGCCTCAACAGCCTTGATGGAGAGGCAGACAGCAGTTCTCATATGAGGTCATCATGAAATCTATCCCAGCTGACGAGGAAGAAAACCATGGCTGAGACTGCAGAAGAGAAGGAGTGTGTGTGTGTGTGTGTGTGTGTGTGTGTGTGTGTGTGTGTGTGTGTGTGTGTGTGTGTGTGTGTGTGTGTGTGTGTGTGTGTGTGTGTGTGTGTGTGTGTGAGAGAAAAGAGACATCGGGAAGGCCATGGATTACTGTAATACACCCACATTCTGAGCTAAAACCCTCCCATGCAGACCATTACCAATCCCTGTGCTTTGGAAAACTGCTTTGGTTTTTACTTTTGTTTTCCTCATTCCCTCCCGACACTGCCAGTCGTGATAAGATAAAGCTGAGAAAGAGCTGACAGAGAAACTAACTAATTAAAAGACAGTTTCTCCAGGAACCACGCGCATCCACCTTCGACTCCGCTGGGGCATTACGAGTGCTTTGCGGAGGCCCCGAAAAAAAAAAAGGACAATTATTTTATTAGTCGGCTAATTACAAACAGATCCAACCTCTTCGTCCGAGTGGTCAGTGAGGTGTTTTTTTGGATCGTGTTGTTTATGGCTGTTTGCTTTGTTTGTAAATGTGAATTAATTGGCATTTTGTGAAACCACAGGCAGTCGCGGCGTAACCCCAGCCTGCCAATTACCTCACCCAGCTCAGACGTTTCGTCTGAGGAAGAAAAAAAGCAGAGCTGGGCTCTTATCGGCCGCAACAGAGCAAATTAAAATTTTACTCGGGCGTTGATGGAGTCTGGGCTGGCCACGATGGAGGGATATGTAAACAAAAACAACATACGTGATGGGAGGGCAATTGAGACACGGAGAAAGACAGAGGGAAGGAGTGAGCGTTAAAACGAAGGAACGAGGGGAGCGAGAGGAGATAGAGAGAGAATGACTCCGTGTTGACAGTACCCCACCTGTGCACACACGCACGCACACTTGCACACACACGCACACACTCACACACATAATCTATATGCACATGCACACCTGTGAATATAAAAGAAACACACAAACACACACATAATCTCAATGCATACACACACCAGCATGAAAAAATAAAACACAAAAAACAACACAAACACACATACACACGCACACACTCCAACCTGTGCCTTTGCTCAGCCATCGTCTGCAGTGGAGGATGCAAAGCGCCATAAATTATATTCAGGCAGGCAGAGTCAAAGCATCACTATGCACAAGTCTCCCTGAGATCGCTGCATAATACAATGTGACATTGATGCATCGCTCCCATTATAAAGTCTTTGTTCATATCACACTAATAATTCATAGGAGAGAAATGTAAACAGTATGCGGCGCACAGCTCTGCGTGCAGGGATCATTTCAAGGTAAGCCCATTACTAAGGGGTGGGACTTGGTTTGGTCTTTGATATGCAGGCCTAAAGAACTACTAGGCTTTTAAATAGCGCGCCTACATAGTCGCCTCCGTAGAAATACACTGGCTAAGCACAGAGCACCTACTAGCGATAATAGTGCTTCCAAATTACAGATTTTGCTTTATTTCTATTTTTATGAGGTCAGACTTTAAATGAGTTGTTGCCGTAATTATCGGCGCAGCAAGACTTCATTTTCTAACTTGCTGGGCTCGCATAATTATCTATGCTAATTATTCTTATTGTTTCCTGTGTGTGTGTGTGTGTGTGTGTGTGTGTGTGTGTGTGTGTGTGTGTGTGTGTGTGTGTGTGTGTGTGTGTGTGTGTGTGTGTGTGTGTGTGTGTGTGTGTGTGTGTGTGTGTGTGTGTGTGTGTGTACGCTCGCACGCAAACTGTACATTAGGCTTAGAGAATAATAAATGGGAAAAAGGTGTATCTAAATCCATCCTGATTACAAACTGGAGTTTTTCTGCTATGGTGTCTTAAGTAGGCCAGCTGATAAAAACACACATTACCCCTGATGTCCTGGATTTAGGAGGAACCTTCAAAAATAAAATCAGCGAGAAGCACCTCCACACACACACACACACACACTCAGCCCCACACATACACAGACACACAGACTGAAGGATAAAATTATGAACAATGTGCTATCTTATCATCATCAGGTAAAATAGGCTGTGTTCATTTACAAAACAAAGAACGCAACAATGCACTTCTGAGGAGACCTGTAATGAGGGCACGTGCACACACACCCACATCACACGCACACAACAAAAAAAACACACACAGACAGTTTTTTTGGCCCCATCTTCAGTTTGGTGATCGGTCAGACAAGTGAACGACGTGATGGGGGAAAACACACACACACACACACACACACACACACACACACACACACACACACACACACACACACACACACACACACACAAAGCCTTTGCTGTAAATGAAGCGCACTCATTTTGCACACAGCTTGCTCCTGGAGAGAGGCAGTGGGGAGGGAAATTGAATTTAAAAAACGGGGGAGGGGGTGAGGGGTGGGGTAAGAGGGGTTGGCGGGGGGGGGGGGTGGGGCTGGCAGTGCCAACAGGTGACGGGGGCATGCACCGACCGAGCGCACTCTGAAGTGGAGCACGGGCGGTATCACGGGGCCAATTTAGAGGCTGTATGAGTAACTATATACACACACACACACACACACACACCGCCTGCCCATGCTTCAACGCCGTTGCCTTTGGTTGCCCTGCGTTGAAGAGATGCTGCTGTCGCTTTACATATGATCTAAACAAAGGCCACCACTCACGTCAAAATGCAGACTATTAGTATGAGAAGACTTTCAACCTATACGCACACACACACGCACACACACACACACACACACACACACACACACACACACACACACACACACACACACACACACACACACACACACATATATATATATATATAAGAATCCAAATAATAATTGAATGATATTATTCAATAATAATTTAATGATAAGAATAAAAGTTATGATAAATTTATTACAAAAATGAAAATAGTGAGACTAGACTACTTATTGGAGGACAAAAACAAAAGCATTTTCCACAAATGCCAATCCTATTTTTCTTTCGTAATTATATTATATTATGTGACTTTCTTTTCAAAATATATATTTGAATTAGCTTATAATGGGTCCGTTCTTAAAACCTTAAAAAACACTGTTTGGGCTTATGGTTGAGCTTTTATTCTACTGCAGTTTTTTTTTAAAAAATGTATCCAAAAGATTAATTACTAAGCGGCCAGGAAAACACGAACACTCCAAAAACAATGCATTACGTGTCATCCTCGTGTGAAATCGTCGTTGATGGAAAGAATGTAACCTAATAAATCGCTTTGTTTGCAAGAGACAGACAGATGCGCTTCACCCCTTCCCATTGCCCCCCAGTCTTCCAGATGCGCAAGCATCCAGTGGTGCGCATGATTCAGTGCATCAAAAACAAAACGATGTGTTGTTGGCAAAACGCTGCGTTCGTTTTTTTTAATCATGTTTTGAACGGGCCTCGGTGTTCAGAGGGGAGCTCTCTCCCTGACCGGATGGTCTGGGGGTCTGCGCTCACGTGAGCAGCGCTTTTAGTGGGCTGCCCAGTGGGGCTACTGGGAGCCAATCAGATGGCAGATTGGATGTCAACTTTGAGCCAGCCATCTAGAGAGCATTACAGGCGGTTTACCTCCACTATTCAAATCTCACTGCGGGTAAATAAAGACACGCTCGGAAGTTCAGCAATGGAAGCGCGCACACACGTTATATGCGGACACAAGAGGAAAAACAAAATAAACATACTGCGTATCCTCTATTTCCACCAGGTGCGATTGGAATATATATATATGATTTTATAATATTTGCCAAAATATAAAAGTCGACCCTAATTAACTGCTGTCTTTTCTTTAAATAACACGAAGACTGCGTTCTATAAAGAGAACGGTTTGGCAACGTGGAGGCAAAAGGGCATTTCCAACATTAGCCTACTTTTGTAGATTACGTTAAATTACATCCAAACAGAAGAAATTAATTTCTTAGGAACCAAAGAAATCTTGTCGTGTAGGTCCACATTTTATTTGACAATTTATTTTATTCCTATATTTTTCTTTTATTTATTTCCAACAGCATGCTGCCCTTTAAAGTCAAATAGTCGTACTGTTTTTCAGCAATGCCATATATTTGTCAATTAATATTAGTCATACAATCTAGGTATGAATTATGTGAGTAAATTAATAAGTAAAAAAAATCTGCATATTTTTTTTAAGGATTAATCATAGATGAAAGCATTTCAATTGCTAGTCCTTCAGGCATAGGGTATTACCCATGTATAAGATAACCTATTCACTGAGAAAGTCAGAGAGCCAGGTTATAGGTCAAATATAAACACACACACACACACACACACACACACACACACACACACACACACACACACACACACACACACACACACACACACACACACAAAACACCTCAAGATTGTTTACCTGCGTTCTGCCGATGGCTTGTCCTCCATTGCCTGCGTGTGGATGGGTCCTCTGCCCTCCCCAGCTGTGGGCCGAGGGGTTTCCATACTGAGGGCCCATGTCTTTGCCCAGAACCATGCCACTCTGCTGCTGCTGCTGCTGCTGCGCCGTGGGCCCACTATAGTCTTGGTACCCACCGCCATAACCTCGCATCATTGGACTGGGAGACGTAAGCAGTTGGTTTAGGGTCGGGGTGGCCCCTGAGGGATGATGTTGTTGCTGCTGCTGTTGCTGCTGCTGCTGCTGACTTTGTCCGGGGAACCTTTGAAAGGAAGCAGATCCAAGAGAGGTCTTCCCGTGGCTTGCCGAGGAGCTGTTCCCCATCATCATGTTACCTGGCTGCTGCTGTTGGCGCGAGCTCGAGGGACCCATCATCCCGTAGGCCGCGCCACCGTAGCCCGCCCTGTAGCCCGGGTAGTGGTTGTACTGGCTGTTGTGGTACCCACTTTCCTGGGAGTTCTCCATGCTGTTGTTGTGTTGCGAGGAATGCATCATAGCAGCCATCCCGCTGCCCTGCTGCTGTCCGCCATGTTGATCATAACAAGGCCTCGAAGTATAATAGTTGTTATTAAACTCGGAGTTACCACTCACACCTGGTGGTTGGTTGCTGACGTTGTTGCTGCCCGGTCCCAAGTTGGGGTGCTCGTATCTGCTCCCCATCATCCTGTCTCCGGGTTTACAGGTGAGCTCCCCTTCACCCTTACCCAGCATCTGCTGCTGCTGCTCCCCATGCCCCCCTAAAAGATTCTCTTTACCGCCATGGAGTTGGTTATCCATTGCCCTGTCACCTCGGGCACCTTGCCCGTTGTTGTTGAGGTTGTTACTTTGTATTTGACGCTGCTGGTGTGGCGGAAATTGGTTGAACTGCTGCGGCGGCTGCTGCGGCTGTTGCGGCGGCTGAGGGGCACCTCCGCTCCCCACATATTTCATCTTGTGGCTCGCCAAAGAGCCCGCTTCCACCGAAGAAGCCGTTGAATTAGTCGACGTCGAGACGGACGTCAAGCCGTTCCCGCCGTCCCTGTCGCCGGCGTCCGAATTGCTGTTCGCCGAAGTTGAATGAACCATGTTCAGCTCGTTTCGGTGGTGCTGGTGCTGGTGCTGGTGGTGGTGATGGTCCACGTTATTTAGAGTCCCATCTCCAGCGCCGAGCATCGGTCCAGTTCGCGGTACGGTCCCTGCTCCTCCTCCTCCTCCTCCCCCGGATTTTCCAGAATTGAGTTCTGGACCCAAACCGCTGGATAATTTCTTGTTTTTGTTGTTAGTTCTGCTCGGTGCCGATGCTACTTGCGCAGCCATCGCCGCTACATCTCACGCACAGTGACAGCAGACCACCGAGAACAGCACGCCGGAAAACTGAGACAAGAGCGGGGGGGGGAAACAACAGACTAGGAAGAGCAAAAAATGCAACGGAAAAACAAGCTTTGTTCTTTGTGTTGTAAGAAGGTTTGCTGATGAAAGGCTCCACTGACGGCGCGAAGACGGTGTCAGTAAGGGTTCATGTTGAAAGTTTCTAAGCCAGGTTTAAATACAACTTTTTTTCCCCTCGCCTCCATCCCGGTTGTCGGTGAACGTAGCAGCGTCTCCCGGAGCCCTTCTGGCCCAGCATGGCATGAGAGAGAGCGAGCTCTACCAGCTTATCCACCTCAAGGCTCCGGCGCGCCTCGCATTGAAAACCCGGACTGGATTTCGCACCCCATGTTTTTATTTCATGTTTTAACCTAGGTATAGTTAGGTTATTTAGAGTTATAACCTAGCTATAGTTAAGTTAGAGTTACAACCATGAATGCATGTAAAACCTGCATTTATGATGGGATGAATTAGAATAAACGGACGACGGTGCGTTTTGTTCCACGCTAACGATATTCTTATTTGTACTTTCAATCATAGGTTCCTCGTGATTTCTAACTCAACATTTGGGATATGGGGATTGGGATTGTTTTGGAGTTACAAACATAGTAGTCTAATTTACACATTTGTGAGAATAGGCCACCCATTTCAATTAAATGACATCCAATCACATGCAGGGGATGGAGTGCCCACGTTGTTTTCCCACTTTTCCAACCTTCCACCAGCA
Organism: Melanogrammus aeglefinus; assembly: GCA_900291075.1. Taxonomy (NCBI): domain Eukaryota; kingdom Metazoa; phylum Chordata; class Actinopteri; order Gadiformes; family Gadidae; genus Melanogrammus; species Melanogrammus aeglefinus. The sequence goes on along the minus strand of OLKM01001405.1, from coordinate 81,408 downwards.
ACTCCAGTTCGGGGTTTTCCTCTCCCCTTTCCTCGGCTGAAACCAGTTATATGCATATCTGACAGGAGTCGGACACGCAACCACAAGCTGTGCGCAATAATGTTGCCATCAGAATCAGAAAGTAATCACACAGTCATGGACGGTATCTATAATGTTGCAGTCGACCTGATCCCATCCCGTTTCATTTGACATGATTTCCCTCATGAATAGACGTTCATCTTGGTTATAAAAGCAATAGCTAGGCTATCTACTCCCCTTCTTCATTTTCAGGAATAAAATAAGTTTGGCAAGATCTCATAGCAAGAGAGCAAAATATAATATTCACCTTCACGTTGGGTATTTTTAATGAAAAAAAATACGGCAAGGTTTTTTTTATCCAAACTAGCAAAATCTTCATATGCCATCAGCGTTATTTAAACATGACTCTTAAATGCAAAATAGTGCTTAGTAAAGAAGCTGAAGTGTCTGCTGGGACCTGAATGAGCAGAGGGTCCGCTTTGATGAGGCCGGCCGCATTTGATCAACAGAGAGAGTAGCAGATCAAAGGGGGACGAGAGGGTTCACAAGAGAGGGATTTGTGGATGAAGGTTGTTGTGGTGATGGCCGTGATTATGAATGATCAGATTTGTGTGGATGCTGCCAGTGCAGTCCTAATAATGGGGTAGGCCATGATGTTTGATGATGAGGAGGAGGATGATGAGGATGATGATGATGATGGTTACGATGATATGACATGACATTGGCCGAAGATGTCTTGTTTGTCAGTTTAGGCCTACACACACGCACAATTGTACATGCAAAAACACACAAGCACAAAAACACACACACACACACACACACACACACACACACACACACACACACACACACACACACACACACACACACACACACACACACACACACACACACACACACACACACACACACACACACACACACACATATATGCCCATTATGCACTGACATAAACATACTAGCATAAACACAGACATATGCACGACTCATGCACACGTACAAACATACAGACACACATCTGGCACTGGTTTTGCAATAGGATGCGCTCTGTTTGGTACCAATAAGACGAACCCCTATCACTTAAAATGTCGAGGCAATTGCAAATACATGTCTTAAAAAAACAAATGCATTCTCCAATACACTATTGTTTTGTCATTCTTCATTTAGGCTGCAGCACTGAGTGGGAAATGGTTCAGACGGGTACGCGACTATGGGAAGACCCCTGCTGGAAATCCGTTGTAAGTGCACTTCACCTTTTGTAACGTAACGGCAGCCATGCACACATTTCAGAAA
>OLKM01001405.1:67597-75097 GCA_900291075.1 Melanogrammus aeglefinus | reverse complement strand
TGTTGTTCAGGAGGCATGATCAAAGTGATATTTCACCAATTTGTGCCTGCTCTTGGGGAGTTGCGTGTGTGTGTGTGGGTGTGCATGTGTGTGTTTGTGTGTGAGTCAGTGTGTGTGTGTGTGTGTGTGTGTGTGTGTGTGTGTGTGTGTGTGTGTGTGTGTGTGTGTGTGTGTGTGTGTGTGTGTGTGTTCACGTTCACGTTTGCATGAATGTGTTCGTGTGAAGGGTTTCTAGGGGTACAGGTTCAGCTTGCCATGTGTGGAGGATCATGAGATCAAGTGCTATGAATTACCATGTGCTGATAAGAATTCGAACCAAACAGAAGATGTGTGTTTTCATTAGCGGCTTATTGGCAACAGAATTGGAATGGAAACATTTAGAAAAAAGGATCACTTCAGTGTATTTTTGTAATGTCCAGGCATACCCTCAGTTTCAATGGGGACTCTCTCCTCCTATGAGCCTGGCCTCAACAGGAACAGAGAAATCAAAGGCATGGATGTCTTGACCCAGGAGCTCAGCCTCCGAGAGCAAGCGGCTGTTTTGATCCTATCTAATATTTATGAATAACTTCCTTGATATTTCCTGCGCCTCGCGAAGCCGTCTGCTTTTACGGTGTTACACAATAATGTCTTGGAGGGGATAGAACAGAGATCAAACAGGGGCCTTGGCTTAGAATACAGAGTGTGCACTCACTTTTCTCTCTCTCTCTCTCTCTCTCTCTCTCTCTCTCTCTCTCTCCCTTGTTTTCTCTCTCTCTCCCTCTCTCTCTCTCTCTGCTCTCTTCTCTCCTCTTCTCTCTCTCTCTCTCTCTCTCTCTCTCTCTCTCTCTCTCTCTCTCTCCCTTGTTTTCTCTCTCTCTCCCTCTCTCTATTGCTCTCTTCATCTTCCTCGTTCTCTCTCTCTCTTTCTCTCTCTCCCTCTCTCTATTGCTCTCTTCATCTTTCTCGTTCTCTCTCTCTCTCTCCCTCTCTCTCTCTCTTGCTCTCTTCATCTTCCTCATTCTCTCTCTCTCTTTCTCTCTCTCCCTCTCTCTCTCTTCAGCTTCTTCGTTCTCTCTCTTGGTGGCCCAGGAGGGCTCCCAGCAGTCAGCCTTCTGACGCTGTGTGATTGAAATACAAGCTCCACATGGCTGCGGCGTGCACGGTGACCATATTTGTGTCTCTGTCAAACGAATGTAAGAGGCGTGAAAGGAAAACACAATTGCCCTTGCATGCCTAGACGTGTGTGGGTGAACTTGCACATGTGTTTGTGTGTGTGTATATGTGAGTGTGTTCAGGTGTGTTGTCAAGTTTCCATTCTTTGTGCAAGATCAAGAGAGAGAGAGAGAGAGAGAGAGAGAGAGAGAGAGAGAGAGAGAAGTAAGAAACAGAGCAAGAGAGAGGGAAAGAGAAAACGAGAGGGGGACTTGTGTATTCATCCTGTGTGTGTGTGTGTGTGTGTGTGTGTGTGTGTGTGTGTGTGTGTGTGTGTGTGTGTGTGCAACAGAGCTGACACTGCGCTTTTCTTGTCCTTGGCTCGAGCCGAGCCAAGAGCCAACCATCTCCTCCACGGCCCTTCCATTTTTTTGTTGGTGTATGGGTGTTGTGTGTATGTGTGTGTGTGTGTGTGTGTGTGTGTGTGTGTGTGTGTGTGTGTGTGTGTGTGTGCAACAGAGCTGACACTGCGCTTTTCTTGTCCTTGGCTCGAGCCGAGCCAAGAGCCAACCATCTCCTCCACGGCCCTTCCATTTTTTTACTTGGTGTACGGTAATGGCATCAGATGCTTGTCACTATCTCTTGACAAAAGTCAAGTGTTCTCAACGTGTTATTTGCCCAAAGTGGCCTTATTCCAGGGCTCTATTGTTAGCCTAATGGAGGCGAGGCGACACGGAGACTCTAATTATGGATAGCAACGATCAGGCCTGATAATATTGAGAGCAAAGTGGGTAATTTATGGCTGTTGTGTTGAAGGGTAAAGGGGAGGAGAGTGTGGAGGGAGGTGGTGGAGGGTGGAGGGTGGAGGGTGGGGGCGGCAGAGGAAAGGAGATGGGGAAGAGGAGGTTGTTTTCTTGTGTCACTGCCTCGCCGTCCGTCCCCCTAATCATTCCCCCCCCCCCCCCCCCCGAGCAGAGAGCCAAGACGCAGCCACAGCAGTGGAATATTAATGGACTGTGTGACATTATGGTTCCCGCCTATTCAAAAAGGAATATTTTATTACATTATGGGCCATCAACAGGTGATTTCTCACGGCCCCTAAGCTTTTCTCTAAGCACACTCCCATTTTTTACAAAGTGCTCACGCTCAACAGATCAAGTGGCCATTCATCTTGTTTAATACACAACCTATGGGCATCTGCTTACAGATCAATGGTGGTCTGCCACTCGCCTTGTTGTTTCCCTGTTATCTGCCTAAGAGATGATCCTGTAAAGATGATTGACTATTTTGATGTGAGACAAGCTTTGAAGCCACCAAGGCCCTGCCTCTCTCTACTCCGGCCCTGTTGTAGTCTCCTCTAACCTAACACCTCCCCCCCCCCCCACCCCCACCCCCACCCCATTACCACCACCCCAACCAAGGGTTAATGTGCGTATATGGTATGGTTAGGAAACAAAGGGTTGCCCTTTACCTTAAGTAGAGCCCCTGAGGTAATCGGCTCATTGCAATCAATAAGACAGCGAGCGCACACCCGAGCGACCGCGCCGCCCTGCGTCTGAAACCGATTCTGTCAACGCTCACGCACAGACCCCCAACCCCCACCCCCCCGCCCCTAAAAGAAAAATCGGATCCCCGCCACCTCCCCTCTGAGTTATCTGTCCAAACAATTAAAACGCAAAAGGCATTGGGTGGTGCTTTGTAGCATCACGCCACTTAACATGTCAGACAGGGGGGGGAGAGGAAGTCGAGCCTGGGTGTGCACTAGTACAGACGCCACTGCTCACTCCACCGCTCACTCCACCGCTCACTCCCCCGCCCACTCCTCCTGTGGCGAGCCCCGCGGAGAGAGCGCCACACGCCGCCACGGGAGAGTAGGCGGCATTGAACATTTGAATGTTTTGACACACAACTTTAATTTTCTTTATTAATAATAAAAAAAGGAGCTGGTTTTTTTTAGGGAACAGAGGATTCTGCCACTTTCTCTTTTTTTTGGTCATCCGTTGTGTGACTCCTGTGTGAATTAGGTAGAGATACAGGCATCGGAATAGTCTCTCTTCGCGTTGCTTTTGACATTTCTGAGGAGACGGGGGAATCGTTTTTCGCATTGTGAAATATCATTTCATAGTGAGGCCGATTCTCTGATCATTCAATATCAGAGGCTCATGAAAGCCACCAAAAGATCAATGGGGATTCCTGTGTGAATTTCTGTCTTTTTTATCTGTCTCACATTCGCACAGCTGGTGTCCAGAGTACCAAGGCACCAAAAAAAACACCACTGTTTCATTTCTGATGGAGATGATATTAAGATCGTAGATCCCATATCTTACCAGGCCCCGAATTCATCTCACGTAGCCGGCTATAGGGCTGTCTCGAACGAACCTGAAAATACACCCAAATAGGATTTGCAAGGGTTCTTGTGAATATACAAAGCTAATTAGCTTGACATGGCTGACCCCGTAAGCACGTGCATGGGAACAGAGCCCATCAACCTAGCAATCACACACACGCCCAAGAAAGAACAGCAGCCTGCCATCTTTTTGTTCTACAACAAAGCATTTGGAGAGAATAATACATTTTCTGTTCACATTTTTAAGCTTGACTTGCTTTACACATTATATGAAAAAAGAGCTATTTCATGGACTTTCTCTGTGTTCTATATATAATCCAGAGGATGAAATTTCTAATCAACCAGACAGCGGGAAAGGTTTTTTTTTTCTTTAAAGCAGGACCCCAATTATACCCTGCCTCAAATTAGCATGTTTAATGCACCAAATGTTTTAATAAGGAATAAAAGGAAAGGGCTAGAAAACAAAAGGCAACTGCGTAATAAGATTATCTCTGCCAGGCGGCCAGCGAACATCATTGTAGTTCACACAAATGGACCAGATTACAAATCACATTCAGAACAGCCTAATCCGTGAAAGACTCCCGATATGATTATTTTTCATTACTGTCGGGTGACAGAGCAAGAGCAAGAGAGACGAATCCATGTTCAATCCTACCCAGGCTTTTTAAGTGTGGTTAGCACACACAAAGGCAGCGGAGGCAGTTGAAGATTAGCCAAGTCCATCTGTGATAAACTTGAGCAGTTTGGCCACAGACCCAGATAAACAGGATTCAAAACGCCAGACGTCGCAGCAGCTCTCGACAGCCACAGATCATCCCCGGATCATCCCTGGGGATCAGGCATTTTCATAATTTATAAAAGAGTGTATCACACTTGAAACAGCATGTACACATAGTGGCCAGATTTCAGTGTGAGAAACATGGGATAAAAACGCATTACATATCTCTTGGCTTTAGTTCTGAAACATTCCTCTCTCGCTTCAACTCCCTCTTCCTTCTGACTGCTAGCTTGCCAGCTAGTTAGCTTGTTGGACTTGGGTTCATCTTGGTTTCCAGTGCCCTCCCTTCCTCTGCACCCACCTAGCCACCCACCCATCCTCGCCTCATCTGTGTCCCAACCCTCTGGGGCAAAACTCAGCCTCCTTCATCCCCGACCTCCCCTTAGGTTCTGACAAGGTCAAACATCTCCCAATAGGCATATCTAGGTTCTGCCTCTTGCCAGGGAACTACCCAAGTCCTACATTGTGAAGGTCAATGGCTGCATAATGAACTGGAAAATGTCAATTCTATTACTCTCCACTTATACAGCGGATTTTCCAGCACCAGGAACAAGGGTGATATTTACCCTTTTTTACACGCGGGGGCCTCAAGCGAGGAGGCCTCTTAATCCAGCTTGAGGTGTGAAATTGAGTCGTATGTGTGTGGGAATGTGATTCCCAGGGTGCCAGAGACAAGTGAAACAGCAATTTTATACTACCGTGCCACCTGTGTGCCTGCTGCCTGTGTCTAGTTTCACCTGGAGAGGGAAAATGTATTGAGAGAAAATGATTTAGAGTCCTTTATTCCTTTACTCTTATTTATATAACTTCAACACACACACACACACACACCACACACACACACACACACACACAGACTCGATTTTTTTGGTGCACAATCTTGCCTAAAAAGATGAAACATAGAAACATGAAAAATTGAAGGCCATGTCAATGACACAGAGCAGCAGCTGGATGGGCCAAGAAATGCATTCATAAATGCAATGAATGCAAAAGTGTTTTTATACATTTTCTGCACACCAAAAATAAGTGATGGCACACTTCATAATGATCTCCCTAATTGCCCCCCCCCCCCCTCCATTCACAGGCCAACGGGAACAGCAGCGGCTGCATAAATAAGCGAGAGAAGTGACAGGTCCGAGATGACAAAAAGGGCATCCAAAGGAGAGCATTAATAATGATCCCGCTAAAACAATTTCCATTAATTTTCGGTTCCCTCGTCGCGGGAGCGGTATGTACATGCCCGAGGCAGGTTTAAATTGCATAGCCTGCCTTCCTCGGAAAAAGAAGAAGTCACCGTGCGACTCCCTGGTGTCCAGCCTTCCTCATCAGAACAGGAAGACGCGAGCGGGAGACCTGGGAGAGACGGCGCCGCGCACCGCGACGCCGTGGAGGCGGGTGAGCTAAGCTATTAGCACAGCCGGTCGTCTTGGTAGCAGGACAACAGGCAGTGAGGGACTTGTGTTGTTTCTATGATGCACCGTAACAACGCACCAGGGGGGTTTGCTGCACAATTTAGGCCAACGCGTGGATCTCTTGGAATCACCGCCGCGGGTATAAAGAACGCTCAGCCTAGCATTTTGTAGTTATTTTCTATATTCTTTAAGGCGTAATACACTCGCGCACACACACACACACACGCACACACGCGCGCAATCAACCGCTATATACCCACGCTGTCCTGCACACAGCCAGCAGACCAAAGTCGAAAGGTAGGACGTGAATAATACCATCGTTCCATATTCTGACTCACTGCCAGAGAGTGGATCACTCCGACACGGGGTCACTTACCCAGCCGCTGTGCGCGGGGGCGACACGGAGGCTTGGCCATGGGGGAGAGAGAGAGAAAGAGAGAGGGGGGAGAGTGAGATAGAAAGAGAGAGAGAGAGAGAGAGAGAGAGAGAGAGAGAGAGAGAGAGAGAGAGAGAGAGAGAGAGAGAGGAGTGGAGGGAAGAAGAGAGAGATGAGCACAAGAGAGAGGGCCAGACAGCGTGAGAGAGAAAGAGAGAGAGAGAGAGAGAGAGAGAGAGAGAGAGAGAGAGAGAGAGAGAGAGAGAGAGAGAGAGAGAGAGAGAGAGAGAGAGAGAGAGAGAGAGAGAGAGAGAGAGAGAGCGAGAGCGAGAGCGAGAGAGAGAGACAGAGACAGAGACAGAGACAGAGAGAGAGAGAGAGAGAGAAGAGAGAGAGAGAGAGAGGACAGCTAATGTCACACACACCAGCATCAGGGATTCTCCAACCCCTCACTCCCTCCCCACGGCCTATGGAGGTCTCCTATCCTCATGGTCACGCTCACCCCTCCCTCTCCTCACACTCCCCCTTGCTCTTCCTCACTCTCCCTCCCTCACTCTCCCTCTCCCTCAGTCTCCCTCGCTTTCCCCTCCGTCCCTTCCCTCTCCCCTCCCTCACTCTCCTCCCTCTCTCTCCCTTCTCACTCCCTCCCTCCCTCTCCCTCCCTCTCTCTCCCTCCCTCTCTCTGTCTCTCTCCCTCCTTCTCCCCTCTCCCTCCCTCTCCCTCTCTCTCCCTCTCTCTCTCTCCTCTCCCTCTCTCTCCCTCTCTCTCTCCCTCCCTCCTCTCTCTGTCTCTCTCTCCATCTCTCTCCCTCTCTCTCCCTCCCTCTCCCCTGGCTGGCTCGGTGACACCAGCGTCTCCTGGGTGCTGGTGCACCTGGCCGTCTGTCAGCAGGCGCAGGTCTTAGAGAAGAGGGCACGGAGGCTGGGTTAGGTAGGTTAGGTAAAGGTTGGGGGGGGGGGGGGGACAGTGTGTGTGTGTTTAGATTGTTTTTACAGGGGGAATACGGCCTGTATAGTCAACACGGTGCTCTGTAGAGAAGGGGCGGGGGAGGGCTGCCGTCACTTCCACCGTGTGGATACATCCCAAAATAAGAGCAAAGCAGAGATGGTGTTGTGAAGGAGGAAACATAGACAAACACACACCAAGGTATGCTCCAGCAGTCAACCCCACGCACATGCACGCACGCACACACAACACACACACACACACACACACACGCACACACACAGATGCAGCACTAAATAAGTTGGCCCATAAAACTTTCTTTAATATCCTGTCTCCTGGCTTCTTCCTCTAAGAGGTGGGGCGTCTTATTTGCACGAAGGAACCACGAGGAGAGACGACTGCCTGCCAGCCAAACGGTGGGGGAACTCACAGGGGAGTGTGTGTTTGCATGTATGCGTGTGTGTGTGTGTGTGTGTGTGTGTGTGTGTGTGTGTGTGTGTGTGTTGT
>OLKM01001405.1:0-65735 GCA_900291075.1 Melanogrammus aeglefinus | reverse complement strand
GTCTCAGCGTGAGGGTCTCAGTGTGCGTGTGTGTCTCAGTGTGTGTGTGTGTGTCTCAGTGTGTGTGTGTGAGTGTGTGAGTGTCTCAGCGTGAGGATCTCAGTGTGCGTGTGTGTTTATCAGTAGGGGGGCCGGTGGAGGTGGTTGCGGGCAGGAAATAACATGAGCAATTTCATAAATGGAAGGGAGAGGCTGTGACTTCCCAAATCGTCTGTGAAAGACAGAGGGAGGGCGAGCCGAGGGAGAGAGATGAGCCAAAGGCACGAGAGCGAGAGATAGAGAGACCAGAGGGGGCGATGTGGGAGCGGGGGGGGGGGAGGAGAGGCGAGAGGAGGGGGGGGAGAGAGAGAGGCGAGAGAGGAGGGTGGGCGGGGGGTAGGTGAAGCAGAGTTGGAGTGTGAAAGACATTTAAAAAAAGGGAAAAGCAGAGGAGAAAATAAAGGGGAGCCGGGCCTCGATGGTAAATGGATATAACTGGGTGAGGGAGACAGGGGCAAAGTGAGAAAGAGTGACGAGTGGGAGAGATAAAGAGGCAGAGAGAGAGCGGGACAGAGCGAGAGGAAGGGAGCAAGAGAGAGAGAGAGATAAAAAGATGAAGAGGGCAGATTTCCCACCAGCTGAGTGAGCACCTCTATTACCCTTTCTTTCTCCCTCCATGACTCCCCCCACTCCCCTCTCCCTCCTCCCCCCCCCCCTTCTATCTCCCTGTCCTATCAGCCCCAGCATGGCATCCTCTCACATCAGATTAGCTCCAGCCTACAGAGACGGTTAAAAAGTCTTCTGTCAAAGTTATTTAAAACACCCCGGCCACGCGGCACTACCACTTCCTGCTCTTGTTTATCATTCTCTCTCTCCCTCTCTCCCTCTCTCTCTCTCTCTCTCTGTCGCTCTCTCCCCCTCTCTCTCTCCCCCCCCTCTCTCTCTCTCCCTCCCTCTCCCCTCTCTCTCCCCTCTGTTTCTTCTGTCTCTTGTTTTCCTCGTCGACCTTGCAATGGCCAACCTCAGGCTGAGACAGAAGCTGCAGCAGTGGTCCCCCCCCGGTCCATCCCCCCTCCCCCCTCCCACCACCAGCAGTCAAAAGTCACAATCAATCAGGGACCAGAGAACGGGGAAGGACCTAGGTGTGGCTCAGAGAGAGAGAGAAGGAGAGAGAGGAGAGGGAGAGAGAGAACGAGAGAGAGAGAGAGAGAGAGAGAGAGAGAGAGAGAGAGAGAGAACGAGAGAGAGAACGAGAGAGAACGAGAGAGAGAGAGAGAGAGAGAGAGAGAGAGAGAGAGAGAGAGAGAGAGAGAGAGAGAGAGAGAGAGCAGAGAGAGAGAGAGAGAGAGAGAGAGAGAGACAGAGAGACAGAGACATTTTATGAAACCCACCTTTTTCAATAGGGATGAAGAAAGACCTGGACGCACGGTTTTGACGAGGAGAAGCTTCAGTTTCACAGTTTGTTTTAATTGCTGGACATCGATAAAAAGAGATAAGCCATGATCAATATGTTCACTATGGCTAATTAAAATAAGGATTTACAAATACAGGATTGCACAGATATGCATATATAAATATATTTATACACATCATATAAATTGTTGTGTTGGTATGGATATGCGTACATTATATATACACTCACACATAGAGCCTCGTTGTTATCTGTATTTCACCCACAGCAGTGGCGTCCGTGGGTGCTCCCGAGGCATGGCGCTGGTGATGGATGGCGTCCAGAGCCGGGCAGAGGGGGAGGACAAGGGGCCCGGGGCCCTCGGAGGATCGATACTTACAAACAGGAGGACCTGCCTCACATCCTAAAAAAAATGATCCTGATCCAGCCGGTCCACACACACCCCCCCCCCCCCCCCTCCCCCCCTCTCCCACTGCTGACTCTCCAGCATCACTGAGAAGCTGCATGGGAGCGGGAGCCAAGAGATGGAGCCCGAGGAGAAAGGAATCCATAGGGGGGTGTGTGTGTGTGTGTGTGTGTGTGTGTGTGTGTGTGTGTGTGTGTGTGTGTGTGTGTGTGTGTGTGTGTGTGTGTGTGTGCGTGTGCGTGTGCGTGTTTGTGAATGTGAGTGTATATACTGTATGTGCAATGGGCGAAACCATAGAATGTGTCAGCAGGTTTGTAGGGGGATCGCCTGTCAGCAAACTCAAGGTCAACCCCGACACGCACACACCAACACAAAGAAACACACACACATACACACACACACACACACACACACACACACACACACACACACACACACACACACACACACAGTCGGTGTCACACGGCAATTCCGAGGTGTCTAAGGTGATGCATATCCCATTAACGAGTCCAAAACAATGTCCTGACTAATGACGTTATAATGGGAATATTGAATGCATGGGAATAGGATTGGGCTTTGCTTCAGACAGAGATGTGGGTGGGGGGAATAGGGGTAGGGGGGGAGGGGGCCATTTGAACGCGAGCCAAGGCACAAGGGGGCAGCGGGCCAAAGGCTCAGACGAATTCAAACTGAAGGAGGCGTAGCATGAGGTGGGGGGGGGGGGTGGTCGCTGATGCACGAAAGGCTGCACAGTCATGCCGAATCAATACCGAATCCCCCCCCCCCCCCCCGCCCCCCAGACACACACTCTCACCCCCAGCCCCACTCGCCCCCTTACTTCTCAACCTGCTGCGCCTTGTTGGGTTGGAGATATACAAGAGCAGGCAGCCTCGCAGAGCATAAATAAAACATGAAAAACCTGAGGAATTATGGGGACCAAACGACAATGATACATTTGCTCTGTAATGCTCTTTTATTCCTTCTTTTTCGCCCCTCCGTGTTTGCGGGAGCTGTCCAGGACTCGGTAGGATTGTTATCCGTGCGGCGTTGTATTTGACCGTTGCACCGGTTCGCCTTCTGCTTGAGAATTAATGAATGAATCAAGGGCCAGTTGGGTTTGGCGAGGGGGGGGGAAAGTGTGTTTGGGGTGGGGTGTGGGGAGGGGGGGGTGAGGCCTGCGCTGCAAGCGGGTGTATAGCACCGAGACGTGATGGGCTAATAGTTGGAAAAGGAATTACGGTCAAATTGCTCTGTCTGGTGGTGGCCCTAATACCGCGACCAGGCCCTTCTCCGGCAGCCCGGCGGGCCCTCGATGGGATCTGCTTCCATTTGGAGAGCCTTATTTTCCTCTTGATCTGGCACATTAAGGACCTTTCTATTCACAAGAGCAAGAGCCAGGAGCCGAGGCAGGGGGGGGGGGGGGGTGGGGGCAGCGGCGGGCAGGCGCTGGGGACAGGCTCAGCAACACAATGGATTAGTGGACCACCGTGGACAAACGAGGCAGGTCAATGTTATAAATCTGGGGCCTTGTCTGGTTAAATCTGCTCAGAAACAACCCGTGGTGAAAAAAAAAGAGAAAAGGAAAACGCCAGCTCTTAAGCAAGATGTCTTGAAGCAAATGTGGACCAAAGTGAAGGTCGTGCCTGAAGTTGGAAGTGGCCTTGAGCAACAAGCCAATAACTTGGCCTCTTCCTTTATTTAAACGCTGTGTACTTTGGACCAAATGCATCTGTCAGAACCATTTCACTCGTATTCTTTTCATTCCTGCTTGCTAGTCACGTGAGTCTTACAACCTTAGTCTTATGATTCAAGTGAAGTTTCATTGACCGCCCATTCTCCAGAGTCCAGGCTATTCAGCTCCTTACAAGGGCCAGATCAATGCAGCTGAAAATTTAAGGACCCCAGGAAAAAAAGGTATTCTCACATTCAAGCACTTACGTGTGAACATAAAATACAACACTACATTACCTAAATACCGTGCGCAAAGAGTGTCTCAATTAGTTTCTCACATAGAAAGCGTGGCAGTCAGTTTATACATTTATACATCGACCTGTGTTATTCTTCATGTATTATTTTTCAATATATCCCACATTCAATACAGATTTTATTAATGTGAGAGAAGATCGAAGAGACATCGACCATGCTAAATTTTATCTTGTAAAAAGGTCGTACTCTTATTATTCATCACATTCAAATAAACATTCAAAAGAATTGGCCCCAGTCCTAAACCAATCAAGGAAGAAGTGATGATGTCATTGAGTTGAAAAATATGTTGTTCTTCACCTTAACTCTGTTCAATACATCTTCAAGGACAGCTAGCATGAAGTTTCAGAAATCTGCGAATGGTTTCTGTTATTCACAGAGCCTCCCTCCCCTAACTGAGGGAGGCTACGGTACTCCACTCTTGTTCCAAGCACGGCCGTGATAGCCGCCCTGGGTTGGTGATTCACAGAGAGGATCTTGATTCAACTTTGATCCGACAACGAGCAACTGAACCATGGGATATGTTGCATTGAAGTTTGAGCGATGTGTGATGCAGTGCCTTCTCAGACGGTATTCTTTACTGACTGTGATAGTCTTGTTGCAGATCAAACATATTTGCTTTGGTCACACATTACTAAATATATACTTCACAGTCCGACCCTTATCAAATTGTCGAATTTCATTGCCAGCAGTGTCAGACGTTGGCTTGCGCACAGAGCAGGCAGGTCGTAGGGGCGGGACCAAACTGATAACAAGGATTCCTGTTGGCAGAAATGAACTGGCTAACCTTGCATTGGAAAGGCTTTTTTTTTCAGGGAAAATTGATTCTTGATTGTTTGGGGGCTGGATCAAAATAAAGGAAGTCTGGATGTGGCCCTGTGGGGTGCTAGTTGAAATGGCTTAGACTAGAGAATACATACATTCCATTACTTTGTAGATTCCTATGAGAAGGGATCCAGAAGGACTCCTCCTTGGTTCTATATTTTATCACCATTTGAAATTCATCAGAAGAACAACAAGATCTTCCGTCGCTGGACATATCTGCTGTGTAAGTGGGTGTGTGTGCGTATGTGAATCATCAGGGAAGACATGGAACTTTACCAGCACTGCTTGTCTGCCCAGATTATAGCCAGCCAATTATCCCTCTTAATTATCTATTGACTAGACGGAATTGATGTTTTCAGAGCACTGATTGGATAATCAGGAATGTTGGCCACAGTTATTCTCCTTGGCCAGTCTCAGTCATCTGTCCAATCTCGTCTTGTTTCAGGATTTATTTTGGTTCCTCCCCAGCAAAACATATTCCAACTGAACAATATGCATGAGAGCCTGGGGAGCTGTTTGAGCCATGTTACTACTGAAGACAATATGATACTGTTGGCACACTGGTTGTGTGTGTGTGTGTGTGTGTGTGTGTGTGTGTGTGTGTGTGTGTGTGTGTGTGTGTGTGTGTGTGTGTGTGTGTGTGTGTGTGTGTGTGTGTGTGTTTTGTCTTTCAACGTGTCCAAAGCGGACACAGCAGACCACAGTGTTTTCCGGGCCAACAACAGACAACCTCTTTCCATTCTGCGGCTCTCATTAACCTCCACCTCTATCGGTAACCCGGACCAAGCCGTTTTCTTAAGGGTTTCCATTTCCCAAACAATCCTGAGCCAAACAAAGGAACCGTGCCGTTTTAATTTCTCCCCCTTTCACGTCGGGAGTGGCCCAATGTCCCCTTCTTCTTTACCCCCCCCCCCCCCCCCCATTTGAGAGCGAGCTGGCACAGGCCCAGGCAGACATGGGGGACCACTAGAGAGAGTGTGTGTTTGGGGGGGGGGGGGAAGAGAGAGAGCAGAGAGAGAGACAGAGAGAGAGAGAGAGAGAGAGAGAGAGAGAGAGAGAGAGAGAGAGAGGAAGAGAGAGACAGAGAGAGACAGAGCAGAGAGAGAGAAGAGAGAGAGAGAGAGAGAGGGAGAGAAGAGAGAGAGGATGAGAGAGAGAGAGAGAGAGAGAGAGAGAGAGAGAGAGAGAGAGAGAGAGAGAGAGAGAGAGAGAGAGAGAGAGAGAGAGAGAGGAGTGACACTGATTGTGCCTCCACTAATTAAACCCCGCCTGACCCTAGTGTTGGGACATCATTAGTTCTCCCTCGTAATCATCACACGGCAGCAATTACATTCTGTTTGGCCCCATTTGCATTTTACAAGATTTCCCTGAACAATCAAGGGACCGATTGGTAGAAGAGTGGAGGCTGGGGGACCGGAGGGGTGGGGGTGGGGGGGGGGGGGGGGCATCCAAGTAAAACACAGAAGTCTTGGAGAAAGCTGGCGCCTACTTCAACACTGGGAAGGTGCGTTGAAAGGGTAGGTCATGAAGTTATACACATAAAGCTAAAGTAACTATAAGAGAATAAATAAACAATTTTCATTCATTAAAGTCAAAATCCAATAAAGACCAGTAACTGTTCACAGGAACGTTGTCTCTATCAAATATACGAGAAGACCCACTACTCTCAACTTCGTTCAGTTGACATTCTCTCGTTTTTGGGATGAAATCCTTGTCTAAGCGATGTCCTCCTTCAATATCTTCACCTTTAGATTCTCTACATGCTTGTTCAGCTTAAAGGAGACATATTATACCGCCAGGTGGGAGTGTGATTAGCCTTACAAGCCGTTTCGAAAATCTGCCCCATATGACTTCACTAATGGGCGTGTCCACCTAGATCTGTGCTGGATAGATGAGCAACGTTTACTTCAGTCCACTGGGGAGGCTGGTGGACTGATCTATCCAGCCCTGCTCTAGGTGGACACGCCCACTAGTGATGTCATATGGGGCACATTTTTGAAACGGCTTGTAAGGCGGATCACATTCACACCTGGTGGTATAATATGTCTCCTTTAAAGCTCAATGGTCCAAACTGTATTAGTAATGACGGTATAAATACCGTAGCACTATTGGTGAAGGCGAAAGAGCAGCACTGCACTAACTTATTTTGAATCAGGTGATCAGTTTGAAGCACCACTTCAAACAAGAACCTTTAAGCTACTTGAGATCCAAAGCTCAAAACATGTCTTCAAGCCCCTGTTCCACAGTGCGATCAAGTGCTTCAACTACCTTCTACCCATGTGCTAAAAGGGCTACAGTGGCCTTCACTAGGAAACGAAAACGGTGTTCGTTCAAAGCAAAATCCTTCCCGACTGGATTTAAGAGAAACAGAGAGGGGAAGGGACATCAGGAGACCAAGAGAATCGTAATTATGTGGAAATAAATACAGAACTTTTTTATTACATTCGCCCGCTACTGATTCTATTCACTTGCAGAGTGCACTACAGCACACACACTCACGGGATAAAGAGCCATCGATTTAAGTGTTTGCTTTTGGGGGGAAAAACTGCACAAGGGCATCCGTCTCCATCTGTATTCAGAGAGACGGTAGTCCTGCGCCCAGCACAGCAAGTCTCTCGCTTCCCCGAGATGCCATCTATAGAGAGAACGCCGTACGTCACGCACATCAAAGATGGCCTCGCTCTCGGAAAGGCACACAGAAAGACACAGTTGGCATCCTCACAAAGTGAAGGAGACATTTTTTTTTCTCTATCTCCTAACGGTGTTATTCCGTGCATCTGCTGTTACTAAATCTGACAGCAACAGCCGAGTAAGGTCGTCGTGTTAAGAAGAGAATTATGCCGGCAAATACCCGCGGGGCCCCTCCAGCTCACCAGACGGGAGACGGACTAGCCGTGGATTCTCGGTCCCCGTCGCAGGGGGTTAAATAACAAAATGTTGTCACTGGAGATGAAGAAGACAACGGCACGGATGACAATCCGTCTAATGGCGGTAAACACTGCTCATCTGCGAGAGGACACAATAATTAATGGCTGAGCACGAAAAACACACCAGCCACCTAAATCCCAGCAGTTCTTCTTCCACCAACTCGGCGCGGCGGGGGCGTCTGCTAGCAATAGATTTCAAAGTGTGTGAAATGAAAAGCTGCAAGATTTGAAAAAAAAAAGATAACGTTTTCCCTTTGGTAGCCGAGCCGCAGGTGATCTCACCCGTGGAATATCAGACGACCACCGCCACCAACCCAGACTTATGTTGGCGTGCGTCTGATCTCATATTGTTATTAATTCATCACTGCACAGCTACTGTTTTTGTCATCTCTATGTGTGTGATACCCTCCCCCCCTCAACTACCACCGAATGCAAAGAAGTGGAGGCGGGGGGGGGGGGGAAGAAACGTCTCCACTCAGGCGGACATAATCTCTGTAGACGAGTGTGCCGAGAGACACGGTTGCAAAATTCACTCCCCTTTACTTAGAGACAAGATTAGCCGGCTGAGATGGAGCGGGGTACACTCATTGTTTTAGGGAGAGGACACTTCGACTCTTCATGACAAGGTTATGTATTCTCATCGGCAGGGACCTAAACTGAAGCACAGTTCAATAAGGTTTATTGAGCTTCTTTAGGACAACACTGCTGCAGGTGTGACGTTGGCAGTGGCTTGAACCCTGATAGTATGTTACTCTGATTTCCAGTCCCATTTGCTTGATGTCCCATTTACACAATTTGGTGTCCTGAAGGGTCATGTTATGTCCCATAATTGACCATTTGTATTATGTTGCATAACATAATTGCCCCATTTTCTCATTCTATGGATAATAGGGAAAAGAGCTTGAATCGTCTTTGTGGATTATCTCTCGGCTGGAAGACCCAAGAGGGGAAACCGTATTTCAATTCGCCATGTTCCACTATTAGTAGGGAGTAATATTCTCACAGTCATGTCCTCCCAAACGTCAACAGGTCGGATTAGTTCTGAACCAGTCTGTATCATGGAACGGTACTCACTCAAGGAGGCAGGTACTTGGTGTCGGCCATGTTTTAGTGGAGTCTACCGTCGTCTTTGCAGCTGTTGCTGGCCCACAACATGGATTCCACTACTGAAGATTGTCTCATTGTTTCATTACATGCACGTAATGTATTTATAATTATATTGTTAAATATGAGTAGACCACGCAGCCTTTATTTTCTTGACGACAACCTTTCTAGAGATATTGATATCAATTTTTGTCATAACAAGATCTTTGCTTGACCGGCGTTGACCATCCACTTCTAAAATTGTGTCATACTGAAAGTCATACTGATGTCATGACACTATACTGTATATCCTTATTCTCACCCATGCCACCTTGAATTGAAGTATTCCTGCCTGCCTGCCCCCCCTCCACCACCTACCCACCCAAGGTGACACACTTTCATCATAAGGGACGTGGTTAGTTGTGCTTTTTGGAGGAGGTCAGGTGCAATACAGAAAATCTAAGTACCCATAACGAGTTTCTTACCCCGGATCAGCTTATGATCAAAGGGACTAACTTAATTAGTTAGTATAAGTTCAATGTAGTTATTCAATATATTCTAATATAGAAAATAGTTATGATTTGTACAGCCTACTCAACTGCAAATGTCATGTTATGGTACAGACAAATTCCTGTGTGCTTCTGTGTGCGGCTGTGTACGCTTATCCGATTGGCTCTAAAAAGCATAATTTCTGATTGGTGGATACATTTGTTTGATTTTTTTATTGAGCAGTGGCAGATTTATGCCAAGGATATTTGTCTCCGCTATTGCTTGGAAGCAGATCAACAACTCACCACACAGGTTTCACACCGGTTAAACACAACAACATGCATTTGTGGATATATTTTCACAGATGTGAATTTGTTATGCTGTTCACAAAACGTTACGAACAAGCATAGAAACATAAATGTGTGGAATTGTTATATACGTGTAAGTAATACTGGCACTAAATTCCCTCCATAAGAATACACAGTACAAACACCCTGTTCATAACAGCTAGTCAAATAACACTTGAGAATGATGTGGAGAATATTGAGCATGAAATATTGAGTAATGCAGCTTTACCACACTTGAGAACAGACCACATGTGGTCAACATTAAGCCACAAGGAATGGTAATATTAAGTGGAAAGAAAATTAAAGTATGAAAGTAGAAATGAATGTGCTGAAATGTGTGCTTCAGTTAGCTTTACATAATTTAGTAGTGCTACAACCCATAGGTTCCTCAGTAGGGTTTGCAGTGGCTGTGCTAGCCTAATATGTTTTGCTCTGATTATGTCGTTTCCAGGTCAGTTCACTTTGAGCCGGTAAGGAAAAAGGTTCTAGGGATGTCTCTCGCCATACATTTTCTCATCACTGGCTCAAAACAGGCGTCCAAATGAAATGAGCTTCCTTTTTCCAAATTGCAATTACTTTGTGCAGAATTAATCATATAAAAGAACGTGATAAGAGCTAATAACTGGTCATTACAGCATACAGTGTTCATTATGACTCAAAACTTACTTCATACCATCAGGAGAGAACAAAGTGCATTCTGGAGCCAGATTTCACATTAAGGCAATTTAGAATATTCCAGACTGCCTAATTCAGGGGTCGGACTTCTGTGTAACTTAATTTGACAAGATTAATTATACAATTAAATCCAAACTCCTCTCAATTATGTGGAGAAATGCTGGCTGCTTGCTCCAGCCGACCCCTCACCTCTGCCGAGGCGAGGTACCTGATAAGCATAATTTCAACAGAGGCAGAAGAAATTGTGCTGCCTATTTTGTCGCCTTGCTCGACTCAGCACATTATTGCTCCTAATTGCAGGCTGACTTCATAACCATATGCCCTTGACACGGCAAGGCAGGATGTTATGCTATTCGCTCACACATTACAACAAGTGGGGAGAGCTCCTTCCTGATTGACAGGACAATCAATTGAAACAAAGGATTTAACTGTGTGTCAATTGGCTTTGTAATGACAATTGGCAGGGTTAGCAGTTTAGATTTCAGAGATTCATCAGCTGTGACGAGTGAGTGACTAACAACATAATTTGATGTTAGCCCATTAAGTTTTATGCAATTTGCAATGTGCGATATGTGCCCAGTAAATCCTCTCATGTACGCTTTAGATTAGCCGGCGGATATATAACATAGAGTTGACCATCTGAGACTGCATCAAGAAAAGTTCTGTTGAGAGCTCCAACCGAAAATACAACAGCGCTTCAAACCACATTAGGGTACCAGCAGCATTAACCAGTGCCATGCCAGAGCCGGTTACCTTCATAACTGATGTGGAGCGTTGGCTGGACCCTGTGCCTGTTGGAGGGTGAGGCCGGGGAGGGACCCGGAGCTCATCTACCTTGACAGTCAGCCATTATCAACACAGTTGTTGGAGCGAGGCAGGAATCTCACCAGGGACGGGTGTAAAACCTCTTTCAAAGACCTTCACAATCCCGCTCTCCTAACACCCCACACACACACACACACACACACACACACACACACACACACACACACACACACACACACACACACACACACACACACACACACACACACACACACACACACACACACACACACACTCTCCATCCTGTCATTCTTGCCAGCCTTCCCTTTCTGCAGCCTTCAGAGGAACGGGAAAAAGGAGGGGAAAATGGTCTATTTGACCTTAATCTGCTCAGCAGTGAGTAGCGGAGAGATGACATGCATCCTCCGAGGTAAAGGCCAATTGTTTCTTTTTCTCTCTTCCGAGGGCCAATTTACGACCTCCCTCTGGGAATTTCTCCAAGGCTGTGAACTATTTCAGGTTCGCTTGCATTTTTTTTTTTTGAATGGCTCAGCTGGAAGGCGAGCTCAGAAAGAGCAAGCAGTTTCAGTTTCCTCATTCTCCTCCCGGCGTCGTTGAATCCAATCCACGCGGATGTACCATACCGCCATCTCATTCAGCAATAGAGAGCAATACAAAGAGAGATCTGGAATCCAATATTTTACATGAAATCCAATATCGTACACGCAGCGTTGTAATACTATAGCACTAAGCACCAAATACAATTGGTCAGAGTTAGTGTAGTTCGAATTATCCAAACAATCTGTATGGATTTAAGCAACAAAAAAAAAATCAAACAGCCATGATGGATCTAGTGCGAAACCAAGGGGAAATTAAACAAAGTTACATTTGGATATGAGATTGAATAGACAAACCCTCTTATCAGCATCACGGCTAGTGTTCCAAAACAAGCAGTAGATTAGTTATGCAAATCATCTGCAAGTTCAACGGGGCCACTTTTTAGTTTGTTTTTGGTCTATTTGCTATATAGTCATTGAGCTGACTCTTTTATCCAAAGCGACTTAAATGTTGATGTCTTTGTGGAGCAGGTAGGTACCTAAGTGCACTAGCATTGGCTCTCCATTTAAGGATGGATTCCTACAGTCAAAGCAAAAATGTTTCGTCATCCACATGGTATGATTCTTTGGTTAGCAGTAGAGTATTTGACCAACAACGGTAGGTGCTCTGATGGACAAGGGGACACATTAAAGACAGAGCCACATTCTAAGTCAAAAACAACCCATGTCACCATTAGTGACTTAGAAATACGTCATTAAATACTGATGGAGAAGGGCTTCAAGAAAGAACTCTCATCAAGAACTAGAGCAGCCTGTCACAAACAAAAAAATAGATAAATCAATAAATCCAAAAAGATTATTTAGCAATAAGTCTTAATAAGCAAAAACTACCGAACCCTCTCAGTTGGCCAGGCTGAATCAACATATTGTGAAGAATATCCATCTGGTTCCCCAGTCGTAAACAACATATTTTATAAGACCAAAAACAATGTTTAAATCAGTTTGTCAAGGAACAAACCACAGCTCAGATTTCTAAATGAATCCCCAAAAGCTCTGACAGACTTGAGGAACACTCATAGTCAAGAGGAGATGCATTTTTAACAACGTATGAAAGCAGGGAAATTAACCACGAGTCTAAAGTCTTGGAGAACTGGGCATGAATTAATTATAAGGAATGGAAGAAGTTATTAAGTTATTTGTTAACAGTAAATATTCTGTATGCTGTCCCTGGGAGCATGACTTTTTAATAATTCTGAGTTTTTAAACTTTAATGCTTAGCTCCATCCTGAAAACAATGGTGCTTAGGCCTAATTGATTCCTCGGGCTGGAAGTAATTATGATGGCTGTGTCTAAGCGAAGCCTGATCTACTTGGCTCTGGGTGAGAGAAGAGAGAGCAAAAGGGAAAACGGAAAGACAGAAAAATAAAGAATTTGAGATAGACGCGGATACGTTGCTGAATGAACACTGCGACCCTCAACGATGGCGCTGCACCTCCCAAAATCCAGAACTATTTAATTAACAACATGGATGTTAAACATATATATATATATTCTGACATTCACCATACCACTGTTTCATTGAGTTGCCTCCAAACATTCTCTCTCTCCCTATCTCCAGTCTATTTATCGCTTAACATCTGCCCTACCAGCAGCCTGCTAGGGTCAGGCTTCTAGCGGGGTCACAGGGCCAATCACATCTGCCAGGAGTCACTCTCAGCAGGGGCACTTTTTAATCCATCAACCCTCTGCATTAATTACCCACACCACCACTGGGTGCAAGTCTCTTGATACTGCCGCATGAAAGGCCGTGTTCCAACGAACCGGAGGAGATGCTATGGTCCATTACCTAAGGACACCTTGTACGGGCACAGATTCAGGCAAAGGCTACAGTAAGCAAGAACCACAGTGAACTGCTACATGCCATACCCACCACAAATGAGTATTTTATTATAAGCGACGCACACATACAACACAACACATCACATTATCATTTTACTATGTCCTTTAGCAGTAAAAAGCGACTCAGACAGAGAAAAACACACACACACACATTACTTGACGTACTGATGCAGACTAAAATAAACACCCACAGCAGTGTCCCTGCCTTCCGGGAGCAGGGGGAAGTGATCCACGACTGATGGGGTTTCCCAAAGGCCAGCGACACACACTCTGCTTACCCAGAGACCGCCAGGAGAAAAATGCCAATTGTCTCCCGGGCAACGTCTCCATAGCGCAAAGTGCCCGACTGTGCACACACACACACACACACACACGCACACACTCACACTGAAGCACACAGAAAACACACAACACACACACATATACAACACACACATATACAACACAGACGAACACACACACACACACACCCAGACAGCAAACTCACACTGAAGCACACAAAAATCACATATCACACACACAAACACATACACACTCACACACATGTTAGGGCGCTGTCTCGCAAGGCAGAGTGGGTCCTGGTCACAGCTGCTCTCTCCTGCCTCAGGAGGAATTGCTTCCATTTGGCTTGTCAATTGCCGGGGACACTGTGTGGCTTTTCTCATTTGTCAGCCATCCTCATGGCTCTCATGGACAAAAACTTGGACCCCTAGCAGGAGAGAAGACACAAAAACTCCCTCTCTCCCTCTCGCCCTCTCTCATGTACATGCATCCTCTTTCTGTCGCTCTCATCTCTCTCAGCCTTTCACCGCTATCTTTTTATCCCTTCTATTCATGGGCTTAAAGAAAACAGACCAAAGGTGCCCAGAGCAACAGAGCAATGTGGACAGAAGGTTCAAGGATGAAACCTTATGTGGAGCACTAGCTTGAATCTAATAGTACCGTAGGTCTTTTAGCAAGGCCGAAACGTGCTGATTTAAGATTAGCCGAATAGCATTTATTCAACTGCTTCTAATGTGAATTAAAAGTAGTTCAATAAATACAGAAAAGTAAGATAAATTATTTTGTATAACACATTAGCTCAAATATATAGCTTCCACTTTAGCGCTGTATAAGGGTTTTCGCATAAGGTACATTGTCGATCGAGGCCAGAAAAGCGTGCCAATCTCAAGATCCCAAGCCCATACAATGGAGCCGACCTTCGCACTACGCGCGCTGTTATTGAAATTTTGTGGCCGATGTGATGAATGACCCTCTCTCCTGATTCCCTACTTGATCAGCTATGGCGTTGCAGTTCAGAGGATGAGATTGGCACATGCTGTGCTTATACGCAGATATGCAAATAGCGGCCCACTTCAGTGTTTTCATAGTTTTCAAACCTGATGCGAACCGTACCCTAGTACACATGAACCGTACTTGAAACCACCTTTTCAAGTGGACTCGGGCACGGTTTGCCTGTCTGCGCTTGGGTACGGCACATTGTTCACACTAATCAAACAAGCGAGAATTTGGGGTCAAGTGTACTCGTATCCGGGCCCGTGCCCATAATGTGAAGGCCCCCTATGCTTCATTTCCAAACCAATGGTGGTTTCAAACCACAAGCAGCTAACTGGAAGAGGGTGAGGTGTCTGCCTCAAATTGAGGAAGTAAGAATCAAACGTGCAACTCCAGCAGGCTCCAGAAGACCTGCTCAAACCCCTTGACCTCCTGTCGCCAACATAATGGCAATCAGACAGGCTTTCAGTGATTATCTACAAACATTGTCAAATCATTGTTTTTCCTGTAACACCACAGTAGTACGGGCTACTCATTCACATGCACAGTTTGTATTTGATTAGGAGAAGAAAGGATTCAATTAAGTCCTCGTATAGGAATATGCTAGTTCCGATAAACACAAAGTCGTTCATATTCATAAGCGAAGCATACAATTCCTTGACATTAGCAGTGACTCGCTTGATTTTTATATAATGGTACACCGTGAGGTAATTATATCATAACATCCCAGCAATAACGGCGCTGGTAACATTTCACAGCACCGAGGGAACACAGTGGTCCAATTAAAAGAGCTGTCACAAGAAGACCAGGCCCTGAAACCTGGCTATAACGTGCTGTGCCAGTACCGGCCTAGCTATGATTAGAGGCTGCGGTCGGTTTGAGGGAACAACGCTTTCATGTCTGCCGGGTTCCACTTGCTTTGGCTGCAAGTCAACAGGTGATTTCAGGACATTTATCTTGATTAATGGTAATTTGTGCCCGGAGAGAACAAAAAAGCAAGAACAACAAAAGGTGCATCTGCATCGCTGTTAGGTTACTTGGTTTTAGAAGTCTGTTCAGTACTAGGAAATGCTATTCCTGTGTGTTCGCTGTCAGCCACTGAAAGATGATTCGTCATATTGCTGCCATAACCAAGAATGGGGAATTAGGGCCCATTTGCACAATCCCACAAATGTGTTTAAGATAACAGCAATGATACACATTTAATTTGCATGTTAAGTATGCAAATTAATACATGATTTGTATTTCAAAAACACATTTTATTTTGCCACTTTTTTTGTTGAGTCAGACAGACAGGAAGGTATGGGAGATAGAGGAGAAGACAAGCAGCAAAGGACCACGGGCAGGAATCAAACCCCGGTCACTGCAGTAAGGACTGGGCCTTAATGGTATGCGCTCTACCTGGTGAAAGCCCCCTTTGGCCACTTTTATTGATTGGATATCATTCTCAAACACTGACAGTTTAACGGTAGCTTTTATAACGGAATATGAAAACACAGAATTACAAATTAACCTTTTTTCTTTTAAGTATCAATAACAGGAACAACACGAGCTAAGCTTGTCCATTAAGTCGTAGAGGGACGGCCGTGGGAAGGAGGCTGGAGATAACGGCCTCCTCACCTGAGGGACCAGAGTGTTAAAGATGAGTTACAACTGACTACAGCTACAGACACTGAGGACACTCAGTTTCACTTGTAGCTACAATGTTCAAGGAATTAAAACATTGGAAATACATTTCCAATGAAAATGTGAATTGCCTATTTGAATTGAATTAAGATCTAGTATTCTTAGTGGCAATGCAACAAACATATCCTTTCATATGATGCCTTTTAAGCTAGGTGCATTTTTTGCTTTTGGATGAACTAATACCACCTTGATATTTCATTTGGATCAGTCACATCACAACCACTTTCTAGAATGCCCGTAAGAACTGGCAAATATCAAGCCAATTGGTCTAATTATATAAAACCAAATAATCAGGGAGGGTAAAATCAATGCCCGATCTAGGCAGAAAATGTTATTTCTTAAATGCATTAGCAAGAATTTAAATAAGTTTCATTCCGCCTACAGTTTGTAGTCAGTTTTGATGCTTTCGAAAATGTTTTGTCACATTTGGTGATTTACGGAATGAACATCCTCGCTGGAGTCCATAAACTCAGAAAATCAACACATTTAAGAAAGAACAACTTTATTTTCATAAACAACCACGATGGCTGCCGCTGATGTTCAACATATTTTTGTTTTTTCTGATTGGTCAAGTAGGTTTTGGCCGTTGAAAATGCCCCTTTGAAATAGTATTGTCCATTGGACACCAAACTGTTTCTGCTTTTTGGGGGTGTTTGGGCGTTTGAGGACCTTCCCTGGACAGAGAGTAGATTCTGCAGGTGTTCAGGGCCTTGGCCGAGGTGTTGGCCGTGCCTCTGGTCAAACAATGCTCTGAGGGGTGTAACATAGCCTCAGCAAAAGGAGGAGGGTGGTAATGGTTTGAGAGGCAATAGGTTAGCACAGACTTAAAGGATTTACCTCAACTTAGAATGATCCTGCTCCCCAGTTAGCAGGTGTGCGGGGACTACCATTTGATTACCGAGTTGTTTTCCTTGACCTTTTCTTGAAGCTAGGAGGCCATTGGCGCTCAAAGACGCTACCTTTCCCCACAGCCCAAACCTACAAATGTTAGCCTTCCACATATACTGTAGTGTTTCTGCCTGTAAATTGCAAATCACTGGAAAGCACATTAGTGAATGCATCGTTTGAGCGATGCCCATAACATTATATTTATTATGTTTCTTTCCTACAGAAAAAGTATTTGTGACAACCTTAATGTATTCCCAAGTTTAATTATTTCTTAATATTGACATTTCTAATTAAGCAGCGTAATTGGAAAGCCTGTGTGCAGCGGCAATCACGTCAATCGCCGCTGATAAATTAATATAAAAATTATTAATGAATGCTACCACTTTTAATTGCTGTGTACCCGTAGTCATAATTGCTGCAGCATCCTCCTTGAAATGACACGGTGACAAATACAAGTGTCATGTCAGCGCTTTTCTTTTTCATCACACAACTCAATCACAGCTAATCCATTTCACCTCAGCCATAAACAGTGGAACAAATTAAACTCTCATTTCATTTTCCACCTTCATTAATACATCTTGTTTCCAAGGTTACAATCATTTAGCAACTATGGAACAAAACAAATTCCGAGAAGCGTGTGCTTTGATATTTCCGAGGTAAAGGCGGGGAGGAGGCTTAGCAGTTGAAAACAAAATCTGCAGAGGGGCTTTTAATCCTCCGGCGCCAAAGTGTTCCTCACATGTTTATCGCAAGACGAAATACTTCTTTGCTTTTTTAAACTCGCACAAACAGTTTTGATATTGGACTTTGAACGCTTACACCTAGAGAATGAAGCCCATAATTCAAACTTTGATCATCTTTGCCAACGTTAAATACTGGCAAATCACCTACTTTTATTGTGTATTGAATTGTGCCTGTGTGAGTACTGCCAGTGGAAAAGCTTGGCACAAGCAATAACCGCACAATGTCATTATGGCTGCTGGTCT
This sequence comes from Melanogrammus aeglefinus, assembly GCA_900291075.1. Taxonomy (NCBI): domain Eukaryota; kingdom Metazoa; phylum Chordata; class Actinopteri; order Gadiformes; family Gadidae; genus Melanogrammus; species Melanogrammus aeglefinus. The sequence goes on along the minus strand of OLKM01001405.1, from coordinate 47,554 downwards.
TCCCTCTTGACGGTGTAATGGGAAAACTCCAGACACAATGACCCAATTTGGCAGAGTGGCTAGGTGTGGGCCTGGTAGTGGGGGCAGATGGTGTGGTGTTTGGCATGGGGGGGGGGGTTGTTGTCTCTCTGCTAGCATGCATCTTAAATACACTCACGCATAATACCATTTTTGCGTACCAAATGGAAAATCGAAATGTCACATTTCGAGAGTGCATAAACACTACATTTTCTTCTTCACTCGCATAAAAAGGACAAGAACGCCTGAAGAAATGCAAGGCTAAAGCGGATGGGGTGAGGTGGAGGGGGGGGATGGGGGTGGTGATGGGTGACGGTGGTGGTGCAGGGGGAGGTGGGGGGGAGCCAATGATGAGTTCTCAGACTAGCCTCTTTCGCATGCAAATCATATCTGAGTTTCTCATTAGCATAAATGCATGAGCAACTCTAAATGCTTTTAATTTTCAATCTCGCCAAGCAGAGGAGTAATTTGTCACTGTCAGGGTGGGAGTCTAAAAGGGGGGAGTGGGGGGGGGGCGGGGGGGGGACCAGGGGGAGCCAAGGACTCTACGCTAAATTGGAATCATAGGAAATTTCTGATTCACTAATTGACTGATGCGCGGTTCAGTCGAGCTGCCTTGAAGGTGTAAATAATTCTGTGTACATGCGCATGCCACAAGCCGGAGGGGGGAGGGGGGAGTGCGAGGTGGATACGGAGAAAAAAAAGCACATTACATGATGCCTCTCCGCGGGCAGTTCTTTCTCTCTGCTGAAGCTAATTCCCCGCATTTCACATTTCCCCTGTATCGCTCTAAGGGGGTGCAAATTTGCTATTTTAGTGCATAATCACAGATAATCAACATGGAATTAAAACAAAATGTCACAATTTAACTTTTTTTTGCTTCAACACAAGTGGAAGCTGCTCAAAGCTAAGCAGCATTGAAGCACAACGTTCGAGCAGCTTATCACGCAGAAGCTGTTTTGAGCCATTTTAAAATTTTATCTGTCATTTTAACGTGTACGTTCAATTGACACCGTAATCTCAAGTTCAACGCTTCATTTCTCATTACTCTACAAAGCGGTTCAGATTCAGACAGCCCTTGTTAGCTAAATTTAGCTATGGGTGAAAAGATGCAAGAAAGAAAAAAAAAAAAGATGAAACAGAGTCTTGGGTCTCGACTGAAACCCAATTACGAACATGTAATTAGCATTTCTCTAACAAGAAAGGCTAATAGCGCACTACCGCCGGATTCCGCCACTCACCTCCAGAGAAGGACTCATCGGTGAGGAGCAGGATGACGTCGTCCGTCTCCACCTTCGCGGCTCCTTTGTCGGTTTCAAACATCTCAAAGACCAGCACTTCCAGCAGTTCATCCAGGAGGATGGGGTTCATGCCCTTGAACATGGGCACATTGGACACCAGAGTAATGCGGTTGTGATGCATCACCTCCTGGTGAGATTGGACAAGAAAAGAAGTTAGAGAGAAGTTTGAGGAGATAAACAAAAATAAAATTTGACCATGGGAGAGTGGGCAAATGGCACCAGTTATTCACATCATATTGAGCCAGGGTCTTCTTACGTGAAAGTTGATACAGTGATTTGGAGGTGGCCCTCTGCTGGGGTTAAAACAGGCTACTATCAGGCTGATAAAAAGTTTTATCATGGTGAATCAACGCATCAATCAATAGTCCTTTAATCTTTTACATAAAGCTATTCTTTAGGTTACATTTCAGACTATTCACCAATATCCCATAATCCCACACACAAAGCCTCGTCATCGTCCCTGCCTGAGTGGCTCAGACATCGTTAACAAGATGGCGTCCTCGTCTAACCACTGGCCGTTGTAGCGTTTCTGCAGATGTTTTTGCAATCTTTAGACTCATCCTGAAGGGAATGTTGTGATGCCGCAAGTACTCCATCAAGCTCCGTTTCTGTAGATGAGAGGGCTTATTGTACGTCTTCAACTGAACATATGTGACTAAAAGTGATTTTTGCGAGTTTAGTTTAGTCCCCGAAAAATCGATCCATCTGTCAGTCTATCACTCTGTTTTACTGTCTGTCTGTGTCTCTATCCATTTAGCCATCTATCTCCCATCGATTTCTGTGAACCACAGTATGGGTTTGGATGTAAAGGAGCCATATCACAGTGCCTTGGATTCTACATTGTGCTCATACTGCCCTCCAGTGTCTAAGGGCTGAATTATGGGGTTGGACTGGTGTTGATGCATCAATAGAACACAGAGCAGATGGTAGGGCTGCAACAAACGATCACTTTTATAGTTGTTTTCTATGTACACTATTGTTTTTGATGAATCTGTACATGTGCCAAACAAATTTCCCCTTGGGGCAAATATAGTTGTATTCTATTCCATAAAAGGTCATAATAAATAATGCAACTTCCCATCACAAGTAACAGGAGTCCAAATTGATGCTTGGTGCTTGTTTTATCTGCTAGGTAACCAAGATAAACTGCTCATTTAATAATGACCCATAAACTAAATAATTGCAACTCTGAAGCATAAAGCATACATTTTCTGTGAAGGGCACCCCGATACCTTGGTGTCACAGATATGAACCAGGTTCATGAATTAAATGTCTTTGCCACGGTCAGTGCGTACAGAACTGTTCGAACAGTCATGGTGATGATAGCCAGCCACCCACAGCTCTAGCAATCCTGAAATTAAATGCAAGGAGAAGAGACACACTGCTTAATGCCTGCTGGCAGGATGCACCATGTGGCTCAAGTAAGTGAAAGTGACTATCTATAGCAGCTTTACCTTTGGGATGCCTCTTTGATCCATGGCCAATAGCCAACATTTGAGAATTGAATGCAGCATGGACAGGGAGTACTGGCCCCTGATTGGTTGGTCCTATTTTTGTGCATGTAAACATTTAAGATCACACTTTTATGATTTTTATTAAATCTTAATAGGTGGGGTACAGAAGGATTAAACTGACTAAATGTAGAACTAATGAAACTCATCATTTTTAAGCAATTTTTCTAAAGCCCTCCCCCCAACCCCATCATAACAGACATTAAAAATCCACATAAGATTTAATAATCACAGATTTCATTAGATGGGTGATGAATCATATGGCGCTTTTCCACTACACCTTTCCAGCGCGACTCGCCTCGACTCGCCTCGACTCGCCTCGGTTCTTTTTGCGTTTCCACTAGGGAAAGTACCTGGTACCAGGTACTATTTTAGTACCTGCTCTGGTGAGGTTCCAAGCGAGTCAAGCCGGTACTAAAATGTGACGTTGACACACTGCTGGCCGCTGATTGGTCAGAGAGTGTCGTCACTCGTCTCATCTTCGGCTTCATACTGCTGTACTGTACGGCTTCCAAAACTCTCCTGTACTTTTCTGTTGTGTTTTGTCTCGCCGCCTGCAGCCTTTTCTGACTATCTTCTTTTGCTTTGTTTGTGACAAAAAGCCACAGAACGAGCAGCAAGTACACCACTGCCTCCATGTCCTCCATTGTTTGTGTTTGTGTCGCGCATAGAACATCCCTTGTGTCACGCAGTTTCGCACCGCCGTGCTATGACGACCCCGCCCACGTTGAGTAGGTACTTTTTGTAATGGAAAAGGAACGTGGCCGAGGCGAGGCGAGTCGAGTCGAGGCGAGTCGAGGCGAGTCGTGCTGGAAAAGTGTAGTGGAAAAGCGCCAATATACTCACCTCGAGTCTGTCAAATAGTACCCGTTGTCTGGGAAGTCTCTGAGTGAAGCGGACAGGAACTGACTGCAGACATTCCAGTGGCAGGCCAGCATGAGTGTCCCTATAATGCGAGTAAACTCCAAGGCGGTGCGTATGCATCCAATGTCCAAGCCAGCCATTTAAACAGAGTAATTTATCCATTTTAGATTCAAAAGCTGATTTTTATTTATTTTCGGAAAAATAAATGTCTAACTGTGAAAAATAGATTGTCATCAAGATATTTTCTGGACACCCCATAGAATAACCATACACTATACAGCTAAGCAAATAGTTAGATGATAGTTTGCACTCATGATTAGCCGATAGGGAGGTAAAATAGGGTTCCTCAGTGCATCCAGGGTTGGAGAAGATAAGCTCTGGCAAGGCTCCTCAAAAACGCAGATTTAAAAGAAATGAGCAACCTGTACACAATATGAGTTCACAGTTAATGACAAGAAAGACAACAAAAGAAATTCAGAGGAAAACTCAAACAAACATAAAACCACAGTAGAAAGTAAATCCACAAAGAACCATGTCTTTATAAAGTGCATCCACCTACATTGTGTTGCATTGTAACACGTTACTGTGCAATGACAATAAAGTGAATCTAATCTAATCTAATCTAGATCAGTGCCAGATCCAAAATCATACTGGTAAAAAGAAAATTGGAAGAAAAACAGCCAGGCTTTCTTGATAGTTTCATTTTTATCTGAGAAACAAACTAAAGGTTTGGAATCAAAATAGAAATGACAAGTGCAATAACAACATTGTTGATGTCTTGAAAAGTAAACACATAAAATGAAGTTTATAAATGTCGTACTGCATTGGTATCATAGTATAATAAGGAGTAAACTAAAGATGTCCTCTTAAAGACATCATGTTAAACATAGAATCTGGACTAAACATGCAGACGATGGAAGTCATTAGAATTAGTTCCTCTGTGATATAGAGCTCTATGATAACCACAATGACCAGCTTGCACAGCAGTGTAAATAAAAGCCAATAAAAGTAATGAGCATATAAAATGTTATGAAACTATTTATCATAACAGTCTACAGTATCAGGCAAAGTTAAATTGTGAAAAACAATCAATAAACGAATAAACACACCAGTGAAAAGTATGTAACAAACAATGGTATGAATAAAACAGTGGTATGTATATGTGCGGGTGTGCTTACTGACCTATAGAATGCGGTATTTGCTATTAGTTTCTGTAGTTGTAGTTCTGCATTGTCATGCGCATCGGAGTTTGTGATTAATTTTCCAATTCACAAGTAATTCTGATTGAAAAAGAATGGGGATTAGTGCAAAAAAATGTATTAGTCATGTTAGTTTTGAGTTAGACTTATGGTAGTATTGTATGAGAATGAGCTATAATACCTGCAGTACTAAGAGATACTGCACATAGGTATAGAAGACACACGGAATTGTAACCCTTGTAGTTCAATTTTGTAAATCTTTGTATATTCATAACTTTCAAAAATGCATTACACTGCTTTGATGAATGCTAAATTCTGATTGTTAATCCAGGGTTTAGCAGTCTATTCTTTTTTTTGTTCTGAGTTTTAAATCTGATTTTTGAGAAGAAAGTCAGAATTCTGAGATTAAAGTCAGAATACTGACGTCAAATTATTTAAATTAGTCCAGGGACCAAACCAACATACTGTATTTATTTTCAGTCACCCTTTGCTTTTCCATTAATAAAATGGCTTCCTTGGGGACCCCTCGATCACGCAAAAACTTGAATAAATCCGACATCTTCTGTCAATGTTTGGTTTCCCTCCTGTATGTTGCAAGGTGACCATCCCTGAATTTGGTTCCCTACAGGTAACCTAGCCATAAAACTAATTCACCTTTATTTATTATATTTTTTAATAACGATTTTACCAGCAATGTGTCCTTGAGTTTACAATGCTGTAATCGGTCTCGAAACCAACTCAAAATTTCAGAACTAGGTCTAAGATGGATAGACTATCCATGAAGAAGTTTGTTGCAATCAACGGAAGGCCTGCGAAACTCACATATAGCCTACTGGTATCATAATGACAGTGATCGAAGTGGCAATGACCATGAGCATTACCCGAAATCACAATTGAAAGCTGGGAAATTAGTCGAATTACCACAAAGAGCAGCACAATAAATAATTGTAGGCTAATGAACACTGGAATCAAGCGGTTATAAGCCAAGACACAAATAGCATGATTAAATTGGACCTTAACATTAGCAGATAACTACGACTGTTGATGATGTTCTTTGCCGAATAAGTTAACTTGGGTTGCCAGGAGTTGGCATGATGTGGGCAAATCTGGTATTTCGTAATCATGTTCCGCCATTAACGGTAAAGTTAATCTATTAGCAAAATGCAGTTCATTTGACATAACGTTAAGAAAATAAATTGACCTTGTATCGCTGTATGGATGTGGGTCATTCTGGTTCCTTTGCCGTCGGTATCGACTCGACCCCTGGACAACCTCTCCCAGGGTCCGGGTTTTCCGAGGATGTCCCTTCATCAGCCATTTGAAGTCAACAATTGACCCAATTATGCAGAAGTTTGCCCGTTTCTATGTAGTTTTTATTTTATTTTTCATGATGTTCGTTATTTTTGATCTAGTTTCAAATTCCGTCGCACACTCCGCACGTGTTATATTCATACAATCTATCAAAATGCATTATGGGAAGTTTTGTTTGAGAGAACCCACAACTTTGAGTGGGCAGTTTGTTGGAGATTAGACATTGTAAAAAATATAAAAACAGTTACCACATGATATCCGATAACAACAATACATTAAAACATTAACAGCATGAAAAACTTCAAACTTCGAACATCTTCGTAAAGTATAATTATAATTGCTGAAGACCCAAAGATTTTTTTTTTTTCTTTGTTTTTTCTTCTTTTCTTTTTTCCATAACAAATTAGTGTTTATAAACGTCCATAAAACACAATGAAATCGATACCGATCTGTTTGTTTCGAAACATCCCATAAAAAAGGGCAAAGAAACAAGGGCAAAGAAAGATCCCGCCTACCCGACAACGATTGGTTAAAATGTATGGCACTGCAAAATAATTGGATACTTCACGATGAAATGCTTGCTACCGGAAGTAAAGCGTTGCTGCTGCTGAACAGCATGGAGTAACTTGAATTGATATTATGGTTGTGTATTCAGTTTCAACGATACAATTTACATTCCCGGGTGACACCGAGATATACAGAGTTCAAATCGTCGTCTGAATCGTTGTAACATCCTGGGCCCACGCAAAGACACAAGGTCTGAAACGCTGATTGCAGCTCAAAAGGCTAACAACAAACAGTTGTCATTCAAGTGCAAGTACATATTTTTAGATTTTGGTATTTCCGTTTACCAAGTGATTGCTGATGGGTTAACGTTTCACAATCGTTTAGAAAAGGTGTAATAATGTCATGCTGCGCAGGCTAATAATGTGCACTAGTACTAGTTAGTCGCGAGTCATTGTTTTGATCGTATATATTATTATATTTCAAAAGGCATAGTTACCTGCAAAGCGTGAAGTTCCTTTTTAACATTTGAACACTTACACATTAACGTATCGCGAAGCTTGAAGTCTGTTTCTATATTTTCTATGTTGGCAATTGCAACCTTCGTTTGATGCCACTAGATAGCGCTCTAGATCATGTAATCAGAAATGTGAATGATTTAGTTCCAAATGAAAATATCTGGAAAGTAATTTCAGATTTCCAATATATTGGATAGAATTAATTGGGAGTGCATAGCAACATTGTTATGTAGGTGACTGTTGACAATAAGATGCAGTATAAAGTCTTTGCACTAATCTGAAGTCTTACTATATAATGCCATAGACTGATGAATGCCACCAAAAAATTGTCTGATAAACATTCTGTAACATATTTCCTTTGTTGTGTTTGTAGTATCTTCGCCATTTTTAAACCGTTCTTCACTTGCACACTTCACAGTGAACACAAATGATGGCTGCCTCTGGGAAAATCGCCTCCTTCCGACTGCCTCCCTTTACCCACTATCGGCGAGGTGATAAAGCTGTACAAACTACGAGCCACCAAACAGCTGTCCCAGAACTTTCTCTTGGATTTGAGACTCACAGGTGTGTCACCCTACCTCCCTTCTATAGTGTGTCCTTGTCACTTCTTAAGCTGCATTGCAGCAACAACCTGCCTGCTACCGCACATTGCCAGGGGGTCCGCACCGAGGTGGAAAACTCTGACGTGTTCACATCAGCTGCACTTTAGTGCTCCGCCCACTGAGGGCTTGTTTATTCGCATAGAAACCGAAAAGACTTTGCAAGGGCTAGCTTTAGTAGTTCCACTGCAAATGGGAACCAGATAAGTCAGTTGTTGCAAGGCTGCAAAAGGGGCCCAGATGCCACTGGAGAGCTGATCTGCACTTGTGTCCTTGACAAGGTGACTAGTGTGTGTTATATTAATCCACCCCAACTTCATTGCGCTGAGGCCCCGACAGGCGTTGGAACGGCAAGCGGCATTCATCTAAGTATAGACCCCAGAGACGCTGATGAGGACCTCAGATCGCAAGACGTGGACTAATTGCTTTGATGCATGGGCCACATGAACTGATATCCAATTCACAAGCTGGTGTCGCTGAAGTAGCCCAATCAATATTTGAAGAGCAAAAAAGAAAATTCCATGTGTTTCATCTATTCGTTGCAGACAAAATTGTGCGGCAGGCGGGTAATTTGAAGGGTGCCCACGTCTGCGAAGTGGGCCCTGGTCCCGGCGGGCTGACGCGCTCCATCCTGAATGCGGGGGCTGCAGACCTGCTGGTGGTGGAGAAGGACACCCGGTTCATCCCCGGGCTCCAGGTACACCATGGTGGAGGGGAATAGTGTGACTGAACACACCTCCAAAAGCCCCAAATCCACACACAGAACAATTCTGCTGTGAAGGAAGTTACGTTCAGTTGTTTGTTGTTTTTTGGTAGAATGGGACTATCATTTTTAGGTATAATGTGAATGTAATTTTCATAATCTGACCAAGCTAACGGGTAGAAATTGTCCATTTAATTTAGGGGTCTTTTCAAATGTTGAGCCCTATTCTTGTAATTTGGAGAATGCTTGGCCACTAATGGGATTAACTATATTTCATGACTATGACTTGGCAGATGCTGTTGAAGATCCCCTTTCTCGTTAGTTCACATATATATCACATCTCTGTGCACAGCTCTTGTCGGAGGCAGCACCTGGAAAGCTGAGGATCGTCCACGGTGATATACTTACTTACAGAATGGACCGGGGGTTCCCATCCGTCATCTCAAAGCCATGGGAGGAGGGTGAGAGTGACCACGGGTTTCCAAGAGCAATTACACTCGACAATGGACTAGAGATGGGAAATATATCCATAATGAGTTTTATATGACCAGAGATTCCCTGGGTTTCCATCTTCTGGAATATGATGTAACATTATTGGTTTAAAATGCTGCTAACATAATGGCAAGTGACTGTTGGAATTGGGCTATTTTAAACAAAAATAATAATATCTTCCTGCTTTGTAATTAAATACAATTGACTTATGTTTTCCCCATATAGTTTTACTTCATTCAATTTGCATTTAACCTTTTCTTAACCATTAGACTACTCCCATTGTTTTGTGTGGCAAAGAAATAAACAGCATTTTCTCAATATCTATGTATTCATGCTAAAGCATTGTGATGTTTTATTTTGCCCTTATACCCCAGCTGTGAACAGTTTGAAAGAAAGAAGACTCCATATACTTGGTAGTTGGTTTTTGCTAAACCCGAGGTGTGCGTGTCTGTGGTTCCCAATCAGATCCACCAAACCTCCACATCATCGGGAACCTGCCCTTCAACGTGTCCACGCCGCTCGTCATCAAGTGGCTGGAGCACATGGCCAACAGGACCGGGCCCTTCGCCTTCGGACGCACCCGGCTGACCCTGACCTTCCAGAAGGAGGTGGCCGAGGTGGGTGATAAGTGTTGGATGGTTTTTCTCAAATGCACTGGATTTGGAAGGATATGACATTGACATGCTTGTTTACAAAGTTTTTTTTTTTTACTCGTGTATGTGATCCTTTAAAAAAAAGATGATTGTCAGGAGAAATAAATGTTAGAACAATGGGTATCCATAGATACTCTATGAATACCTAATTATGTAAATACTAATTAATAATCACAACATGTCAAGATACAAGATTGGATGTAGTTAAAGCTGTATTAAGGTTGAACAGGAAAACCCTAAACAGTGTGACACTAAGTGGCAGATGCACTGATCCCTCGGTGTGCTGCACATTCTACAATGCAGGACCTGTGACCTCTCCACGACCTGTGCTTCCCCTGAGCGTGTTGCTAGGATCATGCATTTTAATAAAGGACCTTTTTTTCAAACGCTCACCTGTGCCACCCGTTTCTCCCACCCAGCGGCTGACGGCAAGCACGGCCAGCAGACAGAGGAGCCGTCTGTCCGTCATGGCCCAGTACCTCTGCACCGTGCACAGCTGCTTCACCATCCCCGGCCGGGCCTTTGTCCCCAAGCCCGAGGTAGGACACACACACACACACACACACACACACACACACACACACACACACACACACACACACACACACACACACACACACACACACACACACACACACACACACACACACACACACACACACACACACACAGTCCTTAATGCTTGCAATTTTACTTTACATATATATACTGCAGTTCAACACACACACTCACGCCAACACTGAGTCACTCTCTATGCGTCACCTCAGCCGTCGTCGTCTTGCACGGCGGCCTCCTCACACTCCCCTTCATCCAGGCTTCATTAGGAGCACTGCGTTGAGTCGCTGCCCGCCTTTTCTTTGGACCCTCTCTGGGCTCTAATGACGCCTGCTGGGTATTTGCGAAGCGGCGGCAATCACACATTGGCCCGTAATGAGGAAGTCCTTCCCTTCCTTATTCTTTCTTCTTCTTCATCCTTTTTTCTTTGCCCCAGTTCCTCCACACTCGCTCTCTGATTCCGTCTGCTCCTGTCTCAGAGGCCCTGCTCGCCTCGACAAGGGTGTGATAACAGCTTATTGTCACAGAGAAGAGAATAGAGAGGTCTGTTCAATGGCTGTGGGTTTGTCGTATGGCTGGGGGAGTACATGGGATGGGGGGGGCGAGGGAATCCATTAAATAGAAGCGCTGAAACTTTGAAACATTCGTCATGGTGTGTCTTTGGCTTTCGAGCTCTGCCCGGATGTTAGACAAAGTAACGGCAAGCAAGTGCTCGCAGCTCTCTTATGAACAAACCAACTACACTGTGTTTTACTCTCCCTGGACGGAAGGGGAGGCCCCCAGCCGGATGGGTCCCCTGCAGATGTCACAGTACTTGGCGTGGGTCTCCCAGTCAATATTGAATCCCTGTGTAGAGCGTTCGGCTGCTGCTGATCACTCATTCTCTCAGAAGAAATGGTTCCCAATGATTATTTCATCACACTGTGTGTGTGTGTGTGTGTGTGTGTGTTTGTGTGTGTGTGTGTGTGTGTGCGTGTGCGTGTGCGTGCGTGCTCTCTCCTCATATTTGTCTCTATTTCAAAGGGTAGACTTATTGGAATGACTTTTCATACGGGCTTAACATGCTTTCACATGCACGTGTGTGACAATGCGTATATATGAATGTAAGATTAGTTTATCCACAATGTGAAATAATTAGCAGAAGGCCAGCACTGGTCAATAGTCCAGTACACAAACACACTAAATGTGCTTAAAGGGGACTCGGTAGGGCAGATATGATTAAGAATGATCTTCATGCTGATTTGAGGAGAGGTTCTCCTCTTGATAATGTCGCATAAAAAGGGACTGGAGCACACTTGGAGTGTAATAAATCAATCATATCTCTTATACTACACATGCATCCTGCCCCCACCCACTCTTTCATTTATTTATTCATTGTTTTACTGGTAGGCCTAAATCATTTCGTATAATTCACAAAAAATCCCTCCGTCTAGGCCTTGTTTACTGGTGTTCGGCAGAGTAATTGTGAGAGAATGTTTTACGACCAATAAAAATGCCTAGTGAGATTTAAGGGAAGCAATCATAGGCTGGCTTGATGGGTCCTGGAAATATGGTAAATAGAAAAATAGGCTGATCTCACAAGTAAATGCCTTCCTGTTTGTGGGAAAAACATGTGGTTATTCCCAAGACGGCGATGTCTCCCTAATGGTGGTCAAATGATGTTTCATTAGAAACTTACGAATGCGTTGTGTTTGCATTAGTTGTCAAAACAGCTAAATTGAAGTAATTTGTAATTATTACTTAGGAGACTTCTTGCATCGACAGGTTTTTAGATAGTATGACAATTGCAGCCTGACAATTTTTTAAGGATGAGGTCTTGGAGGACTCCTGCCTCCTAACTCGTCCTGTAAGTTCGCAAGAGGATGCAGTGTGTGTGCTACTTCCCAGCAGCACTGTGCCGGTGTCTTGTAGCCAGCAAATCGGCTCAGTGGTCTAATTGTTGGCATTATCTTGTTCTCTCTGTGGGTTTCGCGTCACTAATTGTCTTCTAAATGGCCAGGGATTTGTTCAAATTAAATTAGAATTGTCCTTTTACTTTGTGGGGGGCTTGGTGGGTGGGAGAACGAACTTACAGGCATTTTCTGCCTGGAGTCAATGTATTGCAGGTCGGTCCAAGCCAATGATATGGGTAGCTTGTTTAATATCCTCGTCATTTTCCAAAATTTTGAAAATGTATCGAGATTTGTCCAGTGGCTTTTCTGTAACTGTCTTCTGTGCAACCGACCAAATGGCAAATTATGGCAGTTATAATATATACCAGTATTGTTTATATATATATATTTTTTTTTCACTAGTTGGTAATGGGCATATAGTTTGACACACCACATTGAAATGTGCAAATATTGGGATTGATTTTGATTTGATTGCCAGGTAGATTCGGCCCACCAGTGTAAGGGACAATTTCAGCACAGATTGTAATGAGGATGGAAGCATTCAATCAATTTTGACATTAGCAGGTTATCGCTGCACCATATTGATGTGTGGCGAGCAGATTCAGGTCCTTGTCCTATCTATCGGATCCGTCTGCCCTGCTCCAGTACCCCCACCCGCCCCAAACTGCACCTCTGTCAGTCACAAATTGTCCTTGAGAAAATCGGCTTATTCCATAGACTGTGTGTATGTGCTCAACCCCCACGCACCTGCATGCCCAGGCGCTGGCGTGTTGCCGACCACACTAACCTGCCTCTGTTAGTCGCACACCTCCCAGTTCATTCCAATGTACAATAACTCAAGGATGTGTAAATTGCTTCTTCCAATCATATACAACTTTCTATTTTGTTTTGCATTTACTAGATGACCTTGCATTATATTCAGAATAGAAATGTGTTCACACAGTGCTGTGAGGGTGTTTCTCTGTCCTGCTAGGTCTCATTAATATTCTGATCAGGGGTCAAGGACGTTTAGAGGACACGGCGCAAAAAGACAATCAGCGAAACCGCATTATTTCACCATGGGACTCCCACTTGAGCCAGCCCCGCCGCTCGCCTCTTCACACTTCACACAGGAAACAGCTGACCTGCAAAGAGGGGGAAGATGATGAGGAGGTGAGGGGTTGCATGTTGACATGCCCCACACACACACACACACACACACACACCACACACACACACACACCACACATCTCACACACACACACACACACACACACACACACACACACACACACACACACACACACACACACACACACACACTGCCCCAGTCTGTCGTCTCTCAGCTTCCTGGCAGAAAGTGATTTTAAAATCAGCCTCTCTCCGGCACAAGAGGGTCTATAAGGCGCTCAACAGACGCCTCATCACGAGTCCCTCGACTGCAGCTCGTCGCAGCTCACGCTATCCACCGGGAAAGGTGAGCAAAACCCGAGAGTAGGAGGGAGAGGAGGAGAACGTGGTTGGAGGAGAGGATGGGGGGGAAGGGAGTGGAAATGGTGCAGAGTAAAGAAACCATGTGCACCCCCAGTGCAGTGGAAGTGTGGCACGAAGAGCTATAGATGGTAGTGCAGCAATCGACTGCGCAAAGACTGAAGGGTGACGGTTCAGTACAAAAGTGCTGCGAGAAGTTTGAAGTAAAAAGAAACGGGCATTATGTAATGTACAATATCCCGTGCAGCACCCACCAACAAAAAACAACCACCTGGACTGCATTGTTCGGAAGACAAATGCAGGCCAGGGACAGAGCTGACGGGGGAGTCAGGCGTACCTCCGGCAGATGGTCTACCCGGGCCCCACGCGTCAGCCCACCTTGAGTAATGGCCACGTTAATGGCCATCGCACAGCTACCCACCTAGCCAGCCCCGGCCAACCGTGCAGTCCAGAGGAGGGCTCTACAGATGTTTCCCTTGTACTCGACTCTCTGCGGAGGACCGCCGGCCAAATGAACAGAGCCCAATTCAAATATGGTAACGCGGCTTTGGCCTTCCAACATGGCTGGCTGCTGGCGAAAGGTGAATCCCCGCTGGTGCACATTGTGTATGACATATACACACAGGCACACGCGTATATCGGAGTCTTTTTTATGGAATCGAATTCTTGGGAATTGAAGGGAGCATGGCGGTGCCTACATGTGGACCTAACTTTAAGGAAGATGGAAGATGATGGATTCTTCCAGTGTGACCTAATGCGGCCTTGCTCTCCGCTCAGCAGTAGCTTTATAATTCGGGGCTGCTTCTGCTGCTGCTGCTGTGCCAGTCCTCCCACCTTCTGCCACACACACACACACACACACATACTGTTCAGACACACAATCTATCTGGGCCTGTTCCTATTCCGTAAATGGGGTCAAACATGGCATCGGGGGTAAAAGGGAACGTTATTTCAATGACTCGTACTGGGAGCGGTTAATGCCTGATGGCTAGGTCTCGATACATCAGAGTCTCGAGGTAAAAGGATTCTAAAAATATTCCCCACTTTCGCTTCTGTCTTCCGCCCTTATAGAAAAATGCAGAGGTGAGCAAGAATTGTCTCATCAACATCTCCGGAGGTGCGTTGCTCCTGCGAACAAGATGCTGGTTAAGTGTTTAGCTTTCTAGCGTGCAAAGCGAAACTGCTTCCTGGGTAAGCCGGTTCGCTGCTGCTGTGGTGTGTGTGCAATGTTATCCCGGTATTCGAAAGCTCTGCTCGGGTTCTGAAGAAGGACGCTTTGCATCAAAATAGTTAATGGCCAGATGTTGCATACAAAGGATATAACCCCAAAATCAAATCACTTACTTTTTGTGTTGATTGCACCGTTGCAATGTTACATTTCTGGAATAAATTTATTTTGGCGTGTGAATGGGTTTTATATTGTGCTGATAGAAAAGAAAAAAAACCTGTTATAACAACATAATGGGATCTGCTAATGTGATCATGTCCTTCAATTGAAGGCCTCTGTGGGGCTTAACTATGTTTCCCACAGCCCATTGTCTCCTGAGTTGCATGAAAGTGTATCCATAACCCATCTCGCACTACTCCAATAGCTCATTTGCGTTTGCAGAGAAGATAAGGGGTTTTGGTAAAAAAAAAAAAGGTGTCATTGGCCTCACTCTATTGCGTTTAACCTTCGTCACCTCACACACCGGTGAACCTCCCCAGCGACACGTCGTCACGGTGCTGCTCAGGGCTGAAGTATTTAGTGTGCTCCTTTTGAACTGTCACAGTGCATTGTTTTCTTACACGCAGCCCTTTGTCATCGCCATAGCCCATACTGCACCCCTCAGCAGTTTACAGCCAAGCCAAGGTCACTGCTGTTATTTCAATGCATTGGACGGCAAAGAGAAGGAGCGCGAGTAGAGTGAGAGAGAGAGAGAGAGAGGGAGGGAGAGAGAGGATGAGAAAGGGATGGTGAGAGAGAAAGGTGGGGCTCTAATGAAGGGCGTGTTTTATCACCGTATGGGGAAGAGCTTGTGTTGTTCTTGCATATATGTCCATCTCAATCTCGTTCCTGCTGCCATCGGAACTAGCCAAGTGGCTTTATAGCTTCAGGCGTTGATGGCGTTGTGTTTGGTCATCTCCTCGTTATCTTTCCCATCTACCACTTCTGTCATGTCTCTCCCCCGGGGCTAATGTTCAGAACCTCCAGCTCTGTTGGCAGAGCCCCTGGGTCAAGCAAGACCTTGTGTGTTTGATGTGATGGGGGTGCCTGACTCTTAGGTATATAGTGTGATTAACCCATGAACTGAATTTGACAGGGTTCCTAAGCTCGTACACCCGTCCAACCCCACTCGCACCCCACCCCCCCCTACACCCTGCACTTCATCGTAGCGCGCATTCCAGATCTGTCAGGACAACCACTCCGGATGAATGCCTCTGAAGGCAAATGTAGGTTAAAAACACAGAGGAGCCCATCTTATTAGTGTTGCACCCCTGAGAGGAGTCACTATTTGATCTTCACTTGTGTTGCATAACCGAAAGGAGCAAGAGAACGAGATGTGGCCGTGAATAATCCATGTTTGTTTCGGGCGGGGGGGGGGGGGGGGACACATTTGCGCCCGGGTCTTGTTGACTGGGCTCCAATCAGCCGTAATGAGGGCTCTTACTTTCCTCCGGAGGCAAACCGTTTTTAATAAGAGGCCTGGGCTAAGTCTATAGGCCGACAGCAAGGCGATATCAATCTTTAAAAAACGTCTGTTGTGGTTTGCATGCCGATGCTAAAGATTTTGTGTAAAGAATGAATGAGGTCTTCACGTGTTTGTGTGTGTGTGTGTGTGTGTGTGTGTGTGTGTGTGTTGTGTGTGTTGTGTGTGTGTGTGTTGTGTGTGTGTGTGGTGTGTGTGTGTGTGTGTGTGTGTGTGTGTGTGTGTGTGTGTGTTGTGTTTGTTGTGTGTGTGTGGTGTGGGGGGGGGGGGTTGGGATTCATGTTGGGCTTATTCAGAGGCTGAATAATCTGGGTCTGATGCAGTTTAGGCCTTTTGATGAAGCTCTACTCCTCCCAGAGCCCAGGGTTTTAACAATGCACTGTTGACACTTCTCACTCAGCTCTTCTCGTGTTGGTGTATTTTAATGACCATTGGGAGTGATAGATAGATGCCAGTGGTTGTGCAGGAAGACAAACTGTGTCTTTTTAAACACGTATTCTGTTTGGTATGCTGAAGTTTAAGCTTTTTTCATACCATTTGCACCAGAAAGAATTCCCCGGATGTTGATTAATTTCTCAAATGTATGCATTTTTTACATGATGGGATGTGACTGGTGGCATCATTTTTCCTTGGTACGTTTACAGATTTCAGTGGGAGTAGAACCGTGTTGTTTCCTCCTACACTGCAAAGAGCTCCATAATATCCCTATGAATGCCTGCCTACATTCTGCACAGCCTGTACCATCTAGATGTCTGTCCAATTGGCAGGAGTAGACGTGCCATCCCCTACTGATAAAACAGACACACACACACACACACACACACACACACACACACACACACACACACACACACACACACACACACACACACACACACACACACACACACACACACACACACAAGCCACACACCAGATTGCTTGGACATATTGCTCCCACAAAATAGTTTTATTGGTAAAAAATAGAACTACTTGCACAAGCACACTGAGACGAGTACCAGAACTTGTGAACTGTTTACGGATCACCGTAAATCTCTGGCAAAGTATAAGTGCAAAAGCATCCACCAAAAAAATACACTGCAATTGTCAAAAAATAATCATTCTCGTCTTGGCTTATGCGGGCGAAGCTGCAGCTTTTTAAGGTCCAGTTAATCCGGGCGTGTATTTTTTTTGTTTTCTTAAGCAAATCAAATGGTGCACTGAAGACTAGGCTGCACAGCCACAGGAAAAACGGGGACTTCTACAGCTCACGATCGCTTTGCTGAAATCTTATCGGACAGAAATAGATCACATCTTTTCATTTTCTTTTTACAGCCTGCCAATTATGGTATGTACATTTGTACCGGTCCAGAGAGCTTGAAATGATCTGCTCATACACTTGGAACAAACTGCTGTCAAACAATGTACTACAAGTGGAGGTGCACCCGAGCAGTCTTCTTATAAAGAAGATATGACATGGACGTTGTATCATTTATTGAAACAAAATGGAGGAATGATACCTTAAAGAGAACCATTACATCCCACTGGCCTAGATACTTGTGTACAGTGATCTGCTGCCAAACAACAAACAGTAAATGGAATATTTGTACATTTTACATTCTTAACAAAAATGTCTTGTATGAAATGGCTGTCTCCTACACAGCTGTGAAAAAGGGTATGTTCTTTTCTGATTAGGCTGTGCTTTTGATTAAAAAAAAAAAAAAGACAAGCGTTGGCTGCTTCTTCTGACTGTACACAAGTACCTAGTTGACACAAATCTTATTCTGGCAGAACTAATCAAAGATCCATACAATATTGGCCAATGTATATATCATTTGTCAAAAACGATGTAGTAAAAAGGTTAACGGAAGTCCGCAAATTATTAAACGTCAATGACACGATTTGGCACATTCTTGAAACGCATAGTGTCTGTTTTGGTCGACAGACATGGCACATTGTTTTTATTGTTTATTGCATCGGTCGCGGCCCCTGGGCAGTGAGCTACTGTCAGGATGCCACTTCTGTTGGCTGTCGGCCGGCCGCATGACAGCTAGTCAGGGCGGGGTAGGGCTCCCCGCACCCACCCCCACAGAGACCCCCCCCCACCACACACTCCCCTGGCGTGCTTGAAGCAGCCTGCAGGTGGCGAACTTAGCCATCTGTTCCTCCCTCAAGAGGCGACATGTTTATGAGAGAGAGGCAGAGAGAGAGAGAGAGGGAGAGAGACAAAGAAAGGGAATGGCGAGAGTATGTTATGTTTGTCACAGAAAAGTAGCAGTTTCTGGAGTGATGCTTTCACCACCCATTCCCTCACTTGGTTTTTCTCAGAAATCATGAAACACAAGTGGAACCATGAGTGTGAATGTGTAACGGTAATATTGACATACGAGGAGGTGTGAATCATAAGGTGTGTGTGTGTGTGTGTGTGTGTGTGTGTGTGTGTTATGTCTCCGGAGAGGAGGCATGCTTTAAGCATGCATCTATGTTTTGATAGGATCACATCTAGCAGCGCACGAAACACAATGAGCAAGACTGAGTCCGGAAGAGGAATTTGTAGGAAGGAAGGACAAAAGAAAAACGACGGGCATAAGCAGAATGATGGCATAGCCAAGCAACTGCAACTTAAGAAGCCTGGTTCTTTTCTGCAGGTGCAGACCGGCCGTGAGTATGCGCAGTGCTGACGCACTTGGAAAACAAGTCACATATGGAGAATGACTCAAACCTTTTTAGCTGCCATCCTGCCACGACTCAAGGCTCTTTCTATTTTCCTCCCCCTTATTTTTTCAAATTTCATTTATTTATGCTTTCATACATTGTGTGTGGTTAAAAAAAAACAAAAAACAAAAAAAACACTGGTCTCTCTTTTCACTGGCTAATGAATGGGATTGGTGGAAGTAGCGGTGTGTGTGTGTGAGCCGAGGCTCTGACACACACACACACACACACACACACACACACACACACACACACACACACACACACACACACACACACACACACACACACACACACACACACACACACAGGGTGCCGGATTCTGTTTCCATGGTGCTGAGAAGGCAGATGGCGAAGGTGAAAACACATGCAAAATTGGGGAGATGGAAGGGTGGGGGGGGTGGATGGGGACGGACACAACCCTTGTTGGGGTTTTTATGTGGGTGCCCATTTAAGTGTGCAATTTTGTGTGTGTCTACTGGCTGCACATTGTTCGAGTCTGTTTTGCGTGGGTGTGAACATGAACATGCTAGTTTGTCTACCAGCTCTGATTGCTGGGGATATGTCGTCGGTGCTGAACAGGGATGTTGGTTGGATGAATAATCAGACGAATGGCAAATGGAAGGCAACACGGCAGAGTCCAGTCTGCTGGAGGATTTAGGTGGCTCTCAATCTCCTCCCTCCCTCATATATTTCTACCTGCTGGGTGGGGGACTGGCCAGCCGTTTGTCTACATCAGTCTCCCCTCCAGCTCAGCCCAGCAACCTCTGTCTGTCTGCGCCTCCCTTTTGAACGCGGTTTGCAGGCGAAATGTTTCTACAGCTTTTACAGGCACAGGCGTTGTGTGGCTATGTCTCTTCGACCAGGCATTCCGCTGCATTAGTACATCGACGGGCTCCACACGGCATGCTTTTAGAGGCAAAATATCAACGTCATTCTATTATTAGCTAACAAAAATATGACCATTTAATATCAATCTTCTCCACATGGCATTCTAGTGGAAGGGCATATGAGGAGACACTACGATGGCTTGCTATGAAAGGGTTCCCCCCCCCCTAATGCTGCCTCCTAGGAGGCATGGTATTGCAGTTTTCCGAATGGGAGGCTACCAAACGATTGTGACTAGCAGCTAAATGATTGCTTTTCCTATTTATTCAAACCTTTTGGCCAAGGTTAAAAAAAAAAAGAAAAAAAGAAAAAGTTACAAAAATCGACACCGACCACTTGCTTATCTGCTTAATCCAAATCCCTGGGGAACCCCCGCTCCTCTCCCAGGGTTTTCCAGTTGAAGCGCGGGTCCGTTTTTTTTTGTAGGCTTCTCTCCCGAGTCTGCAATGGCAACGCCGTCAACGCTATCCTCGCGTCTCGCACGCTTCCCCGTCCGTCTGTTAACGCCACACTTGCCCGGGGGACACCTCCACGGGCCATTTGTGCTTTGCAGAGCCAGGGGAAAAAAAAGGATTGGGGCGACACAGAAAAGAGGGCTGGAGGGACGCAGAGCCCATGAGCCTTCCTTCCCCCTCTCCCCCACCCCACTCTGTTTGGAATAAAGCCAGGTCTGATCCGTATCATCCGTTGTCTCTCTTGAACCCTCTCCTCCCATTTGCCGTGGCCACGCGCTCCGTGTGTGTGTGTGTGTGTGTGGCGCCCTCACACATAGTCCTGCAGGCTGTAGCCCGTCTTGTTGTCCAGGGGGGAGAGGGAGCAGTACTGGTGCTGGAGCTCCTGCTGGTGCTGCTGCTGGAGCAGCTGCTGGTGAAGCAGCAGCTTGTCAGGCGGCGGCAGCAGCACCATGTCCTGCGGCCCGTGCCTCTTCCCCGAGCAGGACAGGCAGAACACGGAGCCCCCCACCAGCAGGAAGCCCGCCGACACGAAGGCCACGTACACGGCGCCCCCGGGCTCAAACTTGTTGCTCTCCGGCACGTTGGAGTCCAGGAAGTTGGTGATGACCTCGTTGGTGAACCAGGACGCCGGCACCAGGCACAGGAAGCCGGCGGCCATGAAGCAGCCGCCGCTGGCGATGGCGGCGTGCCTCTTGGAGCGGCGCCCGCCCCCCCAGCGGGTGCACTTGAGCCCCAGGGACGCCAGGCAGAGGCCCATGGCGGCCATGACGCAGCAGAGGACCATGGTGGTGCGCGCCGTCTGCAGGTAGGCGGGCAGCGACAGCACCGAGTACTTGAGCGTGCAGCTGAACATGCCGGTGCTGTACCAGGTGCAGTCCATCCACAGGCCCTGCATCTGGGAGATGGCCGTGATGATGTTGGAGCCCACGTCGGCGCTCACCTTCCAGTTGGGCAGCACGGTGGCCACCATAGCGCCCATGATGCCCAGCAGCGCCAGGACGAAGCCGAAGATCTGCATGCCCGTGGACGCCATCCCCTCCCCTCCCCTCCCCTCTCAGGTGTCTGTTGACGACGACGACGCCACTGCCGGCACTGAGGCGGTCGCTCCCTGGCCCGGCAGCATTAAACCAGCGTCAGCCCAGCGCCTCCAGCTCACCAGCCCAGTGCCCGTCTCGCTCTCTCTCCCCCCCCCTCCCTCCCACACCCCCCCCTCCAACTCGCTGCTGCTGCACTATCTGCCAGTCAAATCCCCTGCACCTCCGCTTGTCTGCTGCTGCTGCTGCTGCTCCTCCGCTGTTCTGGAGGAGAGAAACAGAAATGAGAAATTCAATTGAGCAAGTCTCCTTGCGCTCTCCCTCTCTCTCTCTCTCTCTTTCTCACACATGCACACGGTCTGCCCTCGCTCACCCCACACAAGCAGAGTTTTCTAGCAGGGAACAAAGAGCGTCTAGCCCAAACAGTATTTGCTGGCCTTGGCTGATAATTGCCGTGCGCTACGCCAATGTTGCTGCATGTGAGGAAATTCGGTTTGCTATTCGCCTGTATGCAGGCGCCTCAGAAGTGTTATTGGAGAGGGCGAAATGAGTTGGTGGTATTTCCAACGCTCAATAGCTGTGTTTACTTAAAGCTGCAGTGTCCTTACCCTTCTCATTTGAGCTAATTATGGCACTTTAACTCGATTTCTATCGAAAGAGGAATACTTCTAGTTAAGTTCTACGTTACACGCGGCCGCCAACATCGGCGTCAGTTTATTTATTTCCGACGATTGTTATAAATACAACTTTGCGCCTAGTTTTTATTTTATTTAAAAAAAATGAAAACAGTCGTTTTCCTTTTTTTTTTAACCTCGATTTAACGAGCCGTTTACGTATGAACACCAAACGAGATTGGTGTTAAAATATCTTACCCGGGCTGGTGCAGAGATGTCTATTGAGAGTCACGTTCTCCTGAGCGGTTTCTGTAAACACACACATTCAAAGACGAGACGAGATGGCGATGATTCAGTCCCTACTGCGGATCCTCTCCAACTATCCATCCATATCCTCGGCAGTACTAAACGAATGGAAATATCCCGCGCCATGGAGCGCACATGTCTTCCCGGAGCGTTGTAGAGAGCCGTGTGCGTGTCCTCCCCGCTCCTCGGTGTGTTGCTGTGGAATAGCGTCTACGTCACGGGGCAGACGAGCGGTGCCGAATGAAAGTCCACACAATGGAGATCCGCCACTCCATTCAACACCGTTCAGTGGTCCGCAGACTAGTGCGGTGGTATGGTGTATATTTTCTTGCATATAGCCTGTATGTATATATATATATATTTTTTAACAAGGGTATCGTCTGCTTTTGAAGTTTAAAACGATGCGATGACGTTTATTCCTACTTAACTCCTCAGTCCAGGTGAATTATTTATTTTAATCATTTACAATGAATTATACATCTCGATATGATGGCTGTAACGTTCATATGCATATATTAAGTTTAACACAACAGGTTTCTTTAAAATAGCGTAGTAAAAAAATTACTTGTTTTGAAACATCTGGCTAACGTGATGTGACAGCACTTAACACTTTCCACCTCCATCAGCTGTGGCATCGTTGGATGAATTAAGCTTCAACAGGGCCACCTTACTTATAAAACACCTCAATCACACCCTTTGACGTTGTCGACACAATGGATTCGTTCCCTTCTTCGACGCTCTTTCCAAAAAACATTTTTTGTTTTTATTGAGCGGTTGGGAGGTAGGCGAGTATTGAAATGAGGCTCAGTGGCTCCTAGATTTACAGCCGAATGCTGCTGCTATCAAACGACACAATCCAGGACTGGGCATGTTGATAACATTCTCCATGTACCCCACATGCAGGAGTAATTCAATCTCCACGACGTACACGGCTATTTTAATTAAGACCAGAATAATCGACCAGACGTCTGTCCCCCGGACCTGGTCGTTGTTTATGCAAAGGTCCAGAGGGCACTGGAGGATGTGTGCCCGTCCACACACCGAAACCCACTCCTCCCGGACATCTTCTCCATCAGCCAGAAAACAACAGGAGCCTCAAATCACAGCTGCTAGCCCCCCCCCCACCACCACCACCACCACCACCACCCACCCCTCCTGTCCCTCTTCTCTGCAGAGGACATGGAACAGGGAGAGGGAAGGGGGGGGGGGGCTTGATTCACAGAGGACATAATGGTTGGGTGAAAACATGCTTAGAAGTAGGAACTGCTCCATCCTCGAAGCCCAGATGTTTGTTCCCAGCATTCTGCAGCGTCAGCCGGTTCCTCTGAAAGCACCACCGTGACCACCACCACCTGCACCACCACCGTGACCACCACCACCACCTGCAGCGGCTGTGTGGTGATTGGTGAAAGGTCAGCGCCCATTGGTTTTTGTTTGGCTATTGATCTATTTGTGTGGCTTTCTCCGGCGCTCATCCCCCACGTCGTTATCGGCCGTCGAGCCCTGAGCGAACCAATCGGGAGGACGCGCTGTTACCTTCAGTCCGGGAACGCTGCTGACTCCGGGCTCTACATTCTCCGGGGGGGGGGGCCGTGGCGGGAACACGCTGCACCAAAAAGAGGAATTTTTCCAGTTTTCCAGTGACTCCCACCACCGGCGCGCTACAGGGGATGCAGCTTATCCCGTCGTAACCGATAAGATCTTAAGTGCTCCAGCTGGCCATGTTCCTGTGGGCGATAAGATAAATAAATGAAAAATGAATAAATAAATGCGTTTTTAGAGAGAAAGGGGTGCAAAGGGAGAGGCGTAGGGGTGGCGGGAGAGAAAGGGAAAGCGCTGCTAACATGTACCAGAGGCAGAGGAAATGTGTGATTCGGTGATGTGTGAAGACATGGCAGGCTATTATAAGCATGGTCCCGCTTTATTTTATCACCTCCCAGCCACGTTCTCAGCACAGCCCTGGGGCAATGCGGCAACCGCTACCTTTCACACACACCAGGGATTTTTATTGTTCAATTTGCATTTCCATTCGGTCAATCCACACCCCCCCCCCCCCCCCCCATGTGAAGGAGAAATTGCATCTGTAGTTTGTCATCTTGTAAAGGTGATTCATTTCCAGTTAAGGTCCAAGGTGTCATTGGATGACTGTATTCCGGGGCTATTGGCAATTCTCACTGCATCTAACATATGTATAATAAATCTGTCAGTTGTCAACATCCCCCCCCAGCCCCACATCCCCCTGAGATGGACTTCACAAATGAACAAGCTGGAATGCCCTGTGTGGGTTCCCACATCCTGACAAAGCCAGATCTGGACTCTGTGAGAACCGAATCTGTTATTGCATTATCCTTTATTTCCAGTCATTCTTTTTACCAAAACTGGCAGTTGTCTCAAAGAGAACATCTCCAAAGGGGTGCAGAAGCTGTCTGAGGAACGTGGGCTACGTTCCTACCTCTTCTGTGGAGCAGAAGCCCAGGCTACCTTCAGCCCCCTCGCTTTCTACACAAAACGAAATGGAGGTTGTTGTCTCCACGGATAGTCATGATTAATGCAACGCTTGGCCCATAGTGTGGCATCTTAGTGGGCCTTTTTTCCTCATGTATTCCCCCGGCCGGATGCGGTCCCTTCCAACTCCCCCATCCCACCCCAGCCCTCCACCAGTCCCCCCGCGCTTTCTCTCAGAAGCTGGCATTATGTAAGAGCAGGAGTGTTGGGGCGTTCAGGTGGCGCTGAGGCAGGCGCCCCGGGGCCCTGCCGTCTCGTCTCGGTTCCGCTCAGAGGGACATGACAGATTACAGCTCACACACCATTGGGCGAGGAGTGGGCGAGAAGGAGGCGTCCGAGGTGGGAATGGGACAAGGGGACTTTGAGGGCTACAGAGCAGAGCCAGGGTAATGGAGTTCTCTGCCGAGCGATTTGGGAAGGTCAAACGCATGAAATATGGAAATGCTAAAAATATATCAATAGAGATGTGCGTGTGATGTGAAGAAATGGGCCAGCCGGGTGGTCTGCAGGGACACAGACCGTATTGTAGAAGATTGTAGTTTTTGGTAACACTTTTAGGAATTGCTTTGCTGAATTATGCATCTTATTTTCAGAAGTTCAAGAGCTTGCACTGAAATTCAAAGGCAAGCTGTGCCAAGCCACTTCCATGTATGCTTGCCTAGCATGTGCATACGGTTCAAAGTGAACGTAATATAAAAAAGACATTTTGAATTGGAGCCGGATTAAGAGTATGAACGAGATGATTTTTTGTTAGGCTTGATGATAAATCCTTGTCAACAACAAGCCCTTTTGGAGGCCAAACAGAATTAGAATTCATTAGGGGATTCTGTTATTTTTTTCCTATATACACAGCACATGAGCCTTGGAAAACAATTTAAAGGCAGCCCATCTGCAGTGTCTCCTGGTGTTGTACGGCGGCTTCTGCCCCCCCTTTGAGAAAATAAGCTGGTTTTGAAATCAGAGGTGGTAAGGAACCGAACCGCCTCCATAGGTGCGTGACTGATTCCACATCAAAGGTGGTGAGCAACAGAAACGCTTCTATGGTTGTGGGTCGGACTCTAAATGTAGGTTCCCAGACACATGCACAATGCATGTGCTTGATGCGCCGCTACGGATGAGGGCATGCGCACTGAATTGGAGGGCCCAGGCATCCGTGCATGATTTAAGGTTGGAGTTCCTCGCGTGTTAAGGTTACCGGGGGAGGATTAATGGCGGGAGCGGGATGTATTCCAGGGCTGCTACCTGGCGCAGCCATGTAGCGAGGCCGTACATAAATCTCAGTGCAAAGTGACTTGGACAAGTTGATGGCTGAAGTGCCGCCGCCTGTATCGTCGGCCTATCGACTTCTCCCTATGCCCCTCTCATAAATCAGCAAGTTCAGAATAGAAACGGTCTAATTATTTGCACAGAGGGGGTGAAATTCAAGACATTCTGTCTTATTGCTTCTTCCCCAAACAGATGGCCCCGTGCTCCTTCTTTTGTAGCGTCCAGCGTGCTCGTAAAGTCGTGCTCCGTAAACTTCAGCCGAGTCCCATGCGTGTCGATTGCTATAGGTGGAGGAATTGATTTTCAGAATGCCAAGCAAATCAATTCGAGTAAGGGGCGAGAGCATCGGCGCTTATATGAAACGCGGGGACCCAAGGCTCTCAAGTATGCAAATGAACAACAAAGCCTCCCAAAGAACGTTAGGCTGCGTTCAGCAGGAAACCAGCAGCCCCCTGCCATACATTATTCACCACGGCTGTCGTTTGGAACAAAAGCCAATCGTTGCGAAGGATGTAAGCATTCTGTACACAACGGCACCGCCTAGAGAGCTGTGGCCAGAACAACGGATGCAGACCAGTGTTGTCTTCTTACGCACTGCTGCTGCTGCTGCAGCAGCCAGGTTAACAAGCAGCCCAAGCATCTCTGAACACACAGAGCATCCGAGATCAGACGGGAGATACAGCCCAGCACTAGTATTGCTGCCAAATGGCGTCACAGAAGCGTCGGGTAGAGGGAATCTAAATGCCTCATTAGTGATCTTTCGCTCATCCCACGGACCACTTTTAACTCTCCTCCCTCCAATTACCCACCGCAGTCTTGTTGTAGCCCAGCAAAACAAGACGGCTCTGCGCGTGACTCGCACAATCCACAAGGTTCAGGAAAGGCACCTCAGGTTGGAGAATGTCAACAGAGGGGGTTTTGTGAATAAATGAGCAAATACAACTGCAGGGTTTGTGAACGTGAGATTGGTGAATGATATTAACATTAGAGCCTGTGTGATTGAGGGTCAAGGCCTGCATTAGTTTGTGCTGTTAATATTTAAAGCAATGGTTGTGTGCTGTTTGCATGTTTCAGTAGGTGCGTGTCTTGACCTTCTTTCTTTTTTTCTTTTCATTACTTTCCTTTTTATTTGACATACCTTTCATGCCATGTCTGCGTTCTCAATTCTGCATGCGAGTCCTCTCAGCAAAAATGAAAACCTGCTGCAGTTTAACCGCGGGAATTTATGTTTTCTCTCTGCCGGGTGGACAGGCCAGTCCCTAACAACACAGAGTATATCGTCCCCTGGAGTCCGGATGTCAGTCAATCCAGCCAGTCAGTCAGTAAGCGAGTCGGCCCCTTTCACTCCTGCCCCACCAGGGAAATGCGACTGGCTCACAACCAGCAATGTAGAAAGAAGACTGTGACCTCTCTGCTCTTTGGCCCCTTCAGCTTGTCACTGCTGCTCCATGCACACTGGAGTTGTGTTTCCCCCCCTTCACTCAATCCAGATGACTCTTGGAATATTGTTTAGGCTGTCAAAAGTCCCAACGCGAGCGCTGCCTCCTTCACAAATGGCCGGGCGAACCCAAGCGGTGTGCCGGCTTCTTGGTCCGTCTTCTTCGGGTTTCCTTCGTGGCCTCAATAGAGGAGGAGAACGCATGAGCCTGCACGGGGAATTTAGTGAGCGAGCAAAGAGACAAGCGGAGCATCTGAATGCGTACGCTCTGCTGGTGAGAGTCATAAAAAAAAAAAAACGCAAAAAAAAAGAGAGGGAGGGTTAGCGAGGGAGAGCCCAAGCTAGGCTCTCCGCTAAGTCTGGCATGATTACTTCAACAGTTTGTCATATCGGCTTAGAGCTGACGGAGGAGGGATCGGGCGGGAGCCAGTGGGCCGCAGTGGTGCCAGGATTCCCACTGCTCCCTCTAGTCCCTGGCCTCCACTCCTCCACCTAACCTGGTTAGTGCTACACTGAACTCCACCCGCCAAGATAAACCCCATTGCTCTCCCCCTCTTTATGATGATCCAAAGAGGAGGGAAAAATATGTTATCGAGTGCAATTTATTTTCGGCAACCTTTTCGAGGTCAATTTTGTCTTTCACGTAGAAGCGTAGGGAGAAGAATCGATGATAAACTTTGCAGCAGTGCCTTCGCCCCCACAGTCAAGCAAGGCAGAGACGCACTCCGCTACCGTGGCCATCTCTTGATCTATATGGCGCTTCCACTTGGCTGGCTCTGGCCCCCAGCGGGGCCCCGTAGTAGCGACGGGGGGGGCCGAGAGAGGTGCGCGCCTCAATGACTCAGGCTTGGGAAGTATTTAGAAGCGGTGACTGTGATCCAGAGACTGGCAGCAGTATGAAAGGGGGTGAGAGAAAAGCGAGAGGGAGGCTGACTTTCTATGGTCCATTGCACAGGTGTTACTGTGGCAACTGCAACTGGCTTGGCAGGCGGCTGTGTCATCTTTTGTGCCTGCGCATTTGTTCCTTTTTTTTAACGTCCCCCCATCTGGTCCGTACGTCTCACTCATTTGCTTAGCCTCTTTCAGCACTGTTCTCCATCTCTCTCCTTTGTCAACAATATCATCTTCCCCTGTGGTCTTCTATAGCCTATCTTTTCTCATTGTGTTTGTGTGTCTCTCTCTCTCTCTCCCTCCCATGCGCAGGTGGATGTTGGAGTCGTCCACTTCACTCCGCTGGCTCAGCCCCAGATCCAGCAGCCCTTCAAGCTGGTGGAGAAAGTCGTCCGCAATGCTTTCCAGTTCCGCAGGAAGTACTGCTACAGAGGCTTAGAGTGAGCATATGTTACCTGGACCGGTGGTCTGTGAGCCGTACTTAAATCAGCCTTCTGCCTCTAATTAGTATTCTCTCATTTTATTTTTATTTATTTCAACTTTTGGCATGCTGGATCGTGATCTCATCCTCCTTTATTAATACATTTATTCCTTCTAGCTGTCAGGTATTTTTGCCCTTATTAGCTCGTGTCCCTCTGCTCCACGCACACACACAATCACTGACTCTCTCTGCGATCCAAACATAGTCCACTTCAGCGGTTGATGGGGAACTGGGCGCGAGTGCGCGCGGTCGCCCGCCCCCGTGCCCGCTTCAAAACTGTGCGGTACGACAGCGCGGCGCACCAAAAGAAAGGCTAGGGTGGCGAGGAAGAGCAGCAATTATGACTCATTGAGGTTTGATGGGAAGACGAGGCGGCTGTCTACAGGAACTTATATAACCAGAGCGGGTCGGTGGCGCCGGCGCCAGATTGAAGAGGAGGCACCAGCCTGAAGCCTCCAGATAGCATCTGTAGCGCGTGTGTGTGAGTGATGGAGCTAGCAATGTCGCACAGTAACTCAAAGCACAGCGGATGGCGTCAGGGATGGCTGGGATGTCATCGAATTGAAATGGCTTCTCCTCCTCGTACCTTTTACGTGATGCAACTTGTGGCACGGGTTCAAGGGCTGGAGTTCAAATCCGCTTGTCCCCTTTTCACATTTGAGAGGTTTGTTGCTTAGTTTACTGAGCTTCTTTTTTTTTCCCCATTGGCTCGTTTTGATTAGGACACCGTCCTTTAGCACGGACTGGCTATCATGCATTCATAATGTATGATTCTTCCCCCTCCTCCTCCTTTTATGTGATTTTTAATCACTTCCCATATGTCACATCATCTCAGTCTTAGTAAACCGCTGAGCATGAGCACGGTGACGTCAAAGAAGGAAGGTTTGGGGCACTGGCTCCGTTTCCCCTCACTCCGCTCCGTTCCTCCCGTCCCTTCCTCAGGTTGTTGTTTCCCGAGGCGCGGCGTCCGGAGCTGGCCGAGGCGATGCTGCAGCAGGCGGACGTGGACCCCACCCTGCGGCCGACGGAGCTCACCCTGAGCCACTTCAGGGCCCTGGCGGACGCCTACGCCGGCCTGTGCTCCCGGGACCCCGGCCTCGCCGCCTACGAGTTCCGGGAGGAGCTGAGGCTCAAACGCATCACAAGGAAAACAGGCTCGCCCGCTCCACCCTGCCCCCCTGCCGGGGGCTAGCCCGCTGAGAAAAGGCCTGGCCATGGCAGCCCCAAATGGAGTGCAGGGAGTGAATGGACCGTTCCCCTCTTCCCTTCATCGAATGCTTTAGATTTGAGGTTTTTTTGTCCTTCCACGAATGGTATTCCACGTGAGCCGTACGATTAATATGGAGACAGCATCTGAGAGTTTAGAAACAGGTTAGCACAGAACCAGGCGTTTTTGTTCCTGGCGGATTTCAAATGTAAGACGGAGTGACAAACTGGAGCGCTCAAAGCAAAGGGTTTTGCTGCAGGGAGCTTGGCAGCCTTCCAAGCCCATGCGACAATGGTTACCTCTGATCCAACTCTCACAACACCTTGTCCTGTGGGAGCTAAAAAAAGGGAAGTCAGAAAGCATTTTCTGGATGATTTGGAGAATGGGAACAAGATAGCAGCACTGTATAATCCAGGC
The DNA here is from genome assembly GCA_900291075.1 of Melanogrammus aeglefinus. NCBI lineage: Eukaryota > Metazoa > Chordata > Actinopteri > Gadiformes > Gadidae > Melanogrammus > Melanogrammus aeglefinus. The sequence continues at coordinate 17,078 of OLKM01001405.1, read as the reverse complement.
CATTTCCTCGCTGTGTATTACTTATTCACCAGGGAGGGAGAGGAAAAAGTGAGAAAGTGCTGTGGATTTGTCAGCCTTAGAAGTTCTCCTGTGGTATAAAAGATTGACAGCTCGTGTCTCTACAATTAAACTTTCTATTAGTTTTCAGAATACTGTCCCCTCAATGTTCATTACCAGTGTCTGTTTTGTTTTAAATAAATGTGTGAACCACACATAACAATAACAATACAAATGTTATGCTTTTAATGTGTTGTATGTACAATAAATCTTAACAGCCTCTGAGGTGCAGAAAATGAAGCTTTTTCTTGAATGTGTTAAAGTTAGACAGCCTAATCTTAATTAAATCTACATATTTCATCTGTGACAGGTGTGCGGGTGATGCCACAGGACACCCAGCTGTGAGAGTCCAGAGCGGCTGGTGTGGTCTGTGTGTTGGAAGATCTCAATCGATTGTGCTGTTCTGGATGAGTGCCCGGTGAGCCCAATTTATATTAATCTAAAAGGCGTTTCAGCTCTTTCCCTCTTATGATCAACATCACGTTACTCTTATTGGGAACATTTTTGGCGGTTGGGCTGCTCAGACATGTTTAAAACTGGAATCATCCTAGAAAATATCAAATAGTTCCCTCCCTCTATCAGATAAGGCTTCCTTGCCAACGGAAAGCGAACCTGCTTGACGCATTGCATCTCCCGTAGCCACTACATCCATTGCATGCTCAGCATGGTGCGTGATGTATTTTCCGTCGGTGACTGTGTCCTACTTCTGTCTATCTGCGGGTACACACGTGGTTCCAAGACTGGGGCGTTATTGTTGTGCGTTGACAGCTCATCAGCTGTGACTAGCTCGTTCAGTCCCAAGAGACTGACGCAAGACAATGCTCTGCCCCCTAGCTTTACTCCGCCTGTCAAGGCATGTGCGGGATGTGGAAATTGCTTTAAAACGACTGTATCCCCATGTGTCAAATCCAGATAAAAACTTTTTTATTTATAAAACAATTCGATAAGCACAGGGTATTCACATTCATTGGTATGCTAGCATTAAAGGCATGTCTTTCTTTAAAGCTGAAAAGTAACAGTGTACGAGTAGTTTTGCTTCGTCTAGTACCTGAAAATGTACTGTCAAACCAGTACTTCGATAAAACGGCCAAAGTAGCCGCCGTAATTACAGCAATTTCCAACTTTTTTCAATGTCAAGTATGTGTAGAAGAATTTATAAATGTTTGAAATGTACAGCACAGTAATTTGGAAACCAGCAGTATATACAAGACATACAAACATATAAAAGATTTTGTTTAAATATTATTGCAGTTGAAAAAAGTCAAAGCAGGAATTGACAGCCCCCACAAAAGAAAATCCAGTACACTAAAATATCACACTATAATTACTTTGGGCAAAATATTTTTCAGTTGATTAGACATGAACCTTAGAAACACTAAGGCCCCGTCCACCTGAACCCGGTTTTTTTGAAACCGTGTGTTTCTCTACACGGTTTCGCCGTTCGTCCACACGTAACCGCAGTTGTCGGCTCCTGAAACCGGAGTTTTTTGAAACCGGAGTCCAGGGTGAACTTTTCGAAAACTCCGGTTTCAGCAGTCACGTGTGGACGGGAAAACCGCAGTTTTTTGGTTCCTTGTCGACATTGTTTGACGTCACACTGTGCGACGGTAAACAGTATAAGTAGTATCCATGGAGACCAACGTATCACTTGACTATCATCAGATCATCAGATTATCATCTTGGACTGACACGACTCCCAATCCACATTTTCTTGAATTCTTCTTATTTTAAATTCATGAGTAACAGTGAGAAGTAACTCAACTTCGCTGTCCGTCCACACGAAGGAATCTGTCCGGCCTCGGTTCGCCATTGTTGTTTTTCCGGTATGAATTTTTTCCAGCCTTGTGATTGTGGCTAAATGGCCCTTCCTGTTTGTGGAGTGCTATCGCCACCTACTGCTTTTGGAATGCACGTTTGAGGCGGATTTGCGGGTCTCGTGTGGACGGGAGTTATTTTTTATTGAAACCGGGTGGTGTGTGGACGCAAAATTTTTTTTAACCGCGGTTCATAAAAGTTCGGTTTCAAAAATACCCGGGTTCGTGTGGACAGGGCCTAACATAATTGATCATCCCAATAAATAAATAACAAATATTTTTTAAAGACAAAAACCTTCCGACATTGAATCGAAATTCAATAGTATAGGCAACCGATGTATTTTAGTGCACAAAATACAGCAAACAAGGCCTTACAAATCAATCTCATGGCCGGCTGGGCAGACTACCCTCCACTCAGGAAGTTTGGCTGAACCTGGATTTCAGGGTCGGTCTCATCAGTTCGTATCCGCTTCTGCTCAACTGCTTTCCGGTCTATTCCAACTCTACTTATCTGCATAGTGAAATATTGAGGCAGTTTTCCCGCATCCTCTTGTATGGACTGTCGGTCAGGGGAACAGCAACCGGATTCAGAAGATGCCAATTGGCGCAGGTTGAAGTAGATGTGACGCTGTAAGCTTTTCCCAGAATAGGGAGTTGCCACTCGGGGAGGAGGCATAGTCTGAATAGATCCGGGGAGGAGCCAGGTTATTGATCAGTGCTTGGCAGAATGACTGCAGCAGCAGCAGTTTGCTTCGGAGGGCAGTCAATTTTCTGACTCTTGGCCAATAGCCATCTATTGTTTCTTTTTAGTATATTTAATCCCCGACTCGGAACAAGCAGATACCGCAGACGCCATCGCACCGCCCCGATACAGGGGCCTTGATCCGAACGGGCTCAGCTCGAGAGCGTATGCAGTGTCGGTTTCCATGCTCACGTCTTGGTTCACCCAGCCGACAGTCTTAAGGGGACGGGGTGTCGTTCCCTGAGTCTACGGCACGGCCCTCGGCTGGGTCATAGAAACAGTCCTCGTTGACCACGGACGTGAGGCTCTGGACGCTGTACTCCCTCTCCAGTAGGGAGTTGATGTCCATGACTGTCGCCGCCGCCGCCGCCACGTCCGCCTGGCTGTCCAGCGACCTGCTGCGACCCTTCAGGCAGCCCGGCGCCCCCGGGCTGCGTCTTAAGCCCCCGCTGGGTTTCCTCTTCAGGGGGCTGTAGTGGGCGTGCGGCACCCTGTGCTGGCTCTCCGGCGTGTTCACCTCCGCGCCCTCGGGTTGAACGCGGGGGGCGGGCGCCTCCTCCGAGAGCTGCAGCTGGAGGAAGCAGGCCTCCAGGGCGCCGGAGCTCTCCCGCCGCTTGTCGCCCGAGCCGCCGTCGGCGTCCTCGTCACTTAACGCGTCCGACTCCTTCACGGAGGAGGAGCTGGGCTGGGAGTGGCACCCGGAGTCCTGGGACCAGCTCTCCTGAGCAGGGGAGAGGCAGGGATCCGTGAAGGTGCCGGGCGGGGCCGTCCCGGAGGAGCCCGGGGCGCTGCTGCTCTGGCTACTCTCGTCCGAGTCGGGCCCCGCTTTCGTCTTGCTGGAATGGGTCGAGTTGCTCCTGGTCTTCCTGGACAGCCACGAGGCCCTGGATGAACCTGGTTGGACAGACGGGGAGGTCAGAGCAATGTTCTCACCCGAAAGGAAAACATCACATGCTGTAGGGATGTTGTACGCCGAACCCGGTAAACTGATGACAATCCAAGGACGTCTCAGCCTTCCCATGAATAAAGATATGAAGAGGTCACAGAGTGGACCATCCTCCAGCGCTGATGGGCGCGTGGTGGGCCAGCCTCACCTATGCGGGCGGAGGACTGGCAGGGTGCCTCGTAGCGGCGCCAGGCGCTCCTCTGCAGCCTCTGTCGGGCGCCGCGTCGCCCTTGGTGCCCCTCCTCACGTTCTCCCTCAGGATGGAGCGCATCACCTTCACCACGTTGGCCTTGTACTCCGGCACGCTGCAGGGACCGGGCGCAGGGAGAGGTTAGGCAAGCTGGACTCATTTCATGTGTGAGTTGATCCCCGCCGTGTTTGCAATGACGCACATAATCTGCTTTGATTTTCTTTCAGAATCCCCTGCAGAATGTGAGATATTTCTCAAGATGCAGATTAACCAGAATTGAGGCCAAGTCTGTATACGGCCAATTATTGTACTAACCGTGTGTGAATCACCCTGGGGCTCAGGGCATTACCACCACCATTCAGGCTATTCAGGCTTAAGAAACTCAAGCAGCCGCTGTTGTGGAAATGAAGAACACGCAACCCAGTGTGTACGGATCCTGAACTGACCTGCTGCATAGCTGGAAGATGGTCTCTGGTCTCCCCTCCACCTCGGACCGGGTGTGGATCAGCTCCCAGATGCAGCTGGTCTCGGTGCCCGCGCCTGAGAGGGTCGGAGGAATGGCCCGGAAGACAAAGGCTTGCAATCAGATGAGACTAATGCATTTACTGTTTGGAAAATAACAGAGAGAGGAGGGAACACCGACTGGGAGCGAGGCATGGAGATGAATAGTAAATGGCTGGCTGAGAGGCTCCAGTGTAGGACAAAGACTTAATGGCTATGTATTTTGTACCAGACTTTTATTTTCTGCAGGAGCTAGCATTGACATTTATTGTTTGGTTCTATTCATGGGGAGTGCGGAGGAGTATGATTAGCCTTTGTAGAGACAAAAGATTTGTGAAAAGGATTGGCTCCAGTGGGCGAGGAACTGCCTAGTGGGGAACCTTGTGAGAGCGCCACTGGGTGAATGTTTAACCACTCACGGCCCCTGGTTAACCCAGGCCAGGCCGGTGGGGGATCCGTGTTTACCTGCATTGTTCCCCAGGCGGACCTGCAGGGCCGACAGCGGGATGAGCCAGCGGAACTTGAAGGGGTCCGTGTCGCCCTGGGAGGTCGAGGAACGCGAGGTGGTCTGTTTGGGTCACACACAGAAAGGTAAGGGGATGTGTACTGGAAACCGGCAGCAATCGGGCAAATGAGGAAGTAAAAAGGGTACAAGTTTAGGAAAACATTCTTCTTACCATTTTCTTCTTTAGCTTGTAGTGCTCCCTGTAGACCAGTATCACCGCCTTCTTGAACACTGATGAGAGAAAACATGCAGACATCGTTGGACTTTAAACCCTCCTCGGTACGGACTCACTGGTGCCCTCTCCCCAGAGACGCATTTCTGATTCCAAAGCTCAAAGATTCATAGCGTCTGTGCTGCAACTTTTCCATAAAAAGAGCATATCGGCCTATTGATCTCACTGTAATGACTCGCATGGGCACCCCCCAAAACAGATCAAATTAATCACTTGAATTCTGTATCGTTCTTGAACCAACAATGCGTGTGGAATACAAAACCCGGATATTTCTTTTCATTTTCTCCCCCCCCCCCCCCCCTTTGAAGAAAACAACCAGGACTGCAGAGCGGTGACTCACCAAACACGGTCATCTCTGGGTCCTTCCTCATGCGTCCCAGTGAGGGGTGAGGGTTCAGCCAGACCGCCGGGGAATGCATGAGAAACTCTCCCATGGAGATCTCCGTGACCTGGGAACAGGCGACAGCCGGGGGGCGGCAGGAGAGAGGCAGACTTTAGGGGCCGTGAGATACATATTAAGTGCTTGCGCGTCTGCGAACGGAGCTCCTTAGATACGACGCGCTTATGGCGATCACGCCACTCGCATGCCGATTTCCAGAGTCAGACTTTTATCCGGTGGCCTTAAGCGCGAGCCGGGGCTGAGTGCTGCGAATGCTGATATTATGTCGAATTCCAAACGCAATTTAGCCGGCGCTTTGAATATTAATGCAGCCGGTTGGCCGACGGCGGAATATTCCATCAGCTTCTGGATGGCTTGGCACCCTGGGGGGGAAACGGGGTCCGGGCCAGTGCGTAAATAGCGTGAAAACAGAATCTGAAGATGTGCCACGGACGGCGCTTGGTAGTTTCCCCGTGACTCAGACAGCGCTGATGGCCACTTAATGTCCCGCGTATTCACTAAAGCGAAACTGTAAATCTGTCACACAACACGCGCAGTGTGACAAAGCATAAAGTGTTTTCTCCCGTCTCGGCACCCCCCCCCCCCCCCCCCCGCCCATCTTAATCACTTAAGTAAAAGGCTGACGTTCCACCGTTACTGATTTCATTTAAGTATCAAGGTTGACGAGTTGGAGTCCTCCTATATATTAAATTGCCCTTCCCATCCACTTAAGTGATCGGGGCTCTCTCTCTCTCTCCCCCCTTTTATTTCCCTCCATGGTCGTCACGTTCCCTCTACCTCTTTGTTGTGACCCGTCTGCTCAGCGACCAGCTGGTCGAAGACGGCGCCGTAGTCTTCGTAGAGCTTCTGCATGTCGTTGATGTGGCTGGCCACCTTCTCCATGGCCTTCAGGGCCTCTGTGTGTGTGTGTGTGTGTGGAGGTGAGCAGAGAGAGAGCACAGGGGTAAGTTCCCTTCTGTGTACTGAAAACAGGGAGTATAAATACACACGCACACATTCTTCCATGTCTCCCTTCCCCCCCTCAAGGGTTTACATTGTTGCTGGACTGAATCAGAGGAATGAATGACGATGAAAACTTGGCCGGCGTCTAATCTGGTTTTCTAGATCTGAAGGTTATGCTGGCCAAATCAGATTCTGTGAATCGGAGCCAGGACCTCATTGTGTCCCACGGAGATCAGAAGAGGAAGGTCACTTTGAAACTGTGTAAAGCTGCATCTTTATCTCTGTGTGCGTGGGCGTGTGTGCGTTTGGGCCTACCGTTGAGGTGGTAGTGCTCCTCACTCTCGACGTCTGTGAGTGAGACCAGCTCCCGGAGCAGCAGGGGGTACTTGAGGACCCTCTGGACGGGCTTAATCAGGTACGACTCCAGGGTGGAAGAATGCTGCTTGGTGGGGTTCCTGGCATCCAGGAACTCTTTGAAGGCCCGGTCAGTCTTCACTGAAGAGAAAAAAGTAAAAAAAAAAAAAGACACAAAGGACGATCAGATTCATGAAATTGCACATCATTGCTGGCTCTAGCCATCATTTGTATTTATTCAATCACTTTCCCAAAACGGCAGACAGCAAAGAGACACAGGCTTGCTTTGGGTGAGGTTGTGGTTGTATTTTGCAGGGCCACGCCACCACCCAAAAAATAACACCCTCCAACCACTTGCCACTATCTTGGAATCCCAATTGTGTCGAGACGGTTGTCATCCGTTTTCATGTTGCCAAAAGGGAGCACCGCGTTCTGCCAGACTGTGCGTGTCAACATGTTAATGCAGTGCCAGAATCGGTGGTGTTACACCGACACAGGCTGCAGCCCTGGGACGGGTGGGCGACAGCCAGGCTCCCGGCTTTAAGAAAAGGTCAAGCACCAGACTGAATCAATGCTAGATGACGCAGCTCTCACACAAGACGGTCTTGAATACTTTGGAGAGAGGGAGACGTTTTCTCCCAGGCGACGCAGCCGTTCCCCTCCCGTTTTCAGGCGCACAGTCGGGGAGGGGATCAGGGGGAGGGGGGGCCATTAAAGTATTAATTATAGCACTCAGCGCAACAGACAGGCAGCCACATCGACACCTCTGGAGTAATTGGCAGGCAATTAACAAGTCGACAAGTAAACAGAAAAGTCGGGCGAACCCCGAAACAGTCACGGCAGCGCGTCAGAGCAGATGTGAGCCAGTGGAGGGAGGGGGGGACTGGTGCGATGATGGGCTTGGCGTATAATTACTCGAAGGGTATAGTCAAACGCCCACGCTTCCTTCCCCTTGTCCTTGGCTCAGCTGGTTCTGGATGGGGCTGCAGAGTTCGCTGCTGCTGCTGCTGCTTTGGGGTCCTGCTGCGCTAAGCATAAACCCACTCAGAGGAACGTGCGTGCGTGCGTGTGTGGGCTCTGTTACCCAGGTCTGTTTTTAGCCCCACCTTGCAATTAGCAGGACGTATTATGTTGCGGGGCTTGCTGCCTTGTAGCAGGGACTGCACTGGCGTAGTTCTGTGGCTTTGGTCCAGCTTTGTGTAAATGTTTGGGTTCCAAAGAAACTAGGGGCTAATTTTGCGTGTGGTGAGCAATGCAATGTTGTAAGTGCCCCGCTTGTCATGTTATCCCGCTGATGTTTTGTTATTTTGCTTTTCCAAAATGCTCCACAGAGACAACGGAATTCTATTTCAATCACAGCGTTGTATTATTTTACTATAGCCTTCGTAAATCTTTGCTACTATTACCATCACAACAATGTTTTTAAGTTCACAGTCTCAAGCGATCTAATGGCAGAGTGACCATCCTTCTAACACAATATGGCAATACCCATCTCATTCTACACTTTCATATTCAGCACTCTGAATTTAACTGCAAAAATTCGCGAGCAAGTGATCTATCCAACACCATCCATCTAATGTGCTCCGTCAGCCTTGCTTATCGTTGACAGCACAACATTCAATTATTCAAAAACCTGATTTGTGTTTTGGGAATAAACTGAGGAGAAGGGATGGGAATAAATTAGGCTGGAAGGGGATTTAATTAAACACGGTTTCTATGATGTCTGACAACGATAAATCACGCTGGTCAGAATAGAGGCGGATGGGGGGGGGGGGGACAACGACGACCATGTTGACCAAATTGGCAGATTACCAAAATATTTGATAATTCCTTGAGATGAATATCCCCCCAATCATCTGACGCCTCCATCCCTCTCTGGGACCATCCCATCACCCACCCCCCCATAGTCCTTTTCCCAAAGCACATGAGAGCATTTCCTCCAAGGAAAACCGGTCTCCCTATCCTTCCTCTGTCTGGCAGCATTCCCAAACACAAGTAACGTGTGAACACATTTTTAGGCAAGGCATCTGCGTTTGTTACAAAAATTCCTATTATTTTTGTTCATTTTTACAATAGTTTTGTTGTTATTGGCCTCAAGCTTATCTGAAACCTGCCAACAGGAGAATCTACAGCCAGTTGCAGTCTCCATTTTCTGCTAAACAGACACCAGAATAGCCTGGATAATGGAAGGCCTTTTCAACGTCGTAACAAGCAGAGATAAACCAGGTCCACCACTGATGGCTATCTAAAGATAGAGAGGTAGATGGAGCACCATCAAAGGCATGTTTCTCTTTCCAGAGACTGTTTTTTGTGAGCCAAATAACAGATAGATCTAGCACCTAGAAGAATGAACTGAACAATATTAGCCTGGACAAACAATACAAATATCACTGTTTCAATATATATATATCACTTATTTATTTCATAATCTTTTGGATATATAGCAAATGACTATATATTTGCGGGGGTGGGCATAGCAGAACAGATGTTAAATAAACATTGACGGGGTGCATTGTAAGGCATGTCCACTCCCCCTCTATGAACTCAAATCACATGAGGTGTTTCCCAGATCATAGAAAAGTAAGTGTGTCTGCCTCGCAAATGTGAAACTCATTTTTAGTTTCACTCGAACATAAATAGCCCCGTTGTACTTGCCTCTCCATAAACTGTACTCGGGGGTCATTTGCTCGTTTGCATAATGGATGTTCTCCCCTATAGGGCCGCGGGGACTGAGCCTGGGGGCACAGCATCCAGCGCTAGCGCACCGCCTGTGATGCAACGCAGCCGCAAGGGCACCACATTTGTCCAACACGGGGGGGCGGGAAAGGTTTGGACGCGACTTCACCGTGCATGCTCATCCCTCATTGGGTTCTAATGGATGAAATGTGGGTACATATACATACCTCTTTCAAGAACCTTCTGGACCTTGATGTGGTTGGCACAGAAGCCGCTGTAGAGCTTGAAGTGGTCGGCGTAGTAGAGGAAGGAGGCGCCCAGGGAGAACAGCAGCCTCTGGTAAACAAGGGGAGAGTGGAGAGATGAGTATCAACAATCACGCCAGGACAGAGGCGGCAGGGAAGGGGCAGGAGTGTGTGTGGCTGTGCGTGGTGCGATGGAGACAGCGCAAACATGTGAAATCGTGACTCGCCCACTCGGGTCTCTCCCTGGGGAGACACCCTCCCCCCCTCCCCCCTGTCTTTTATCGCCCCCTCTCTTGATCTCACTCTTGTTTTCTCTACATCTCCCTCTACCCCTCTCTCTCTCTCCCCCTACACCTCTTTCTATCCCCTCCGTCTCCCTCAGAGTTCACAGGCTTCCACCAGCGGTGCGATGGATGCAGCCTTTCCCCTGATCAATAGAGCCCACATCTCCTTGTGCCAGGAGTATCAATCACAATAACATGACCCTGTCATGCTTCCTCAATTATGAATGCCTTTCATGACTTCAAAAGAGGGTGCTGCCGCTGCCTAGAAAGATATCTCAACCATGGAACTGCCACCACCGTGTTTGTGTACTTGTGTGTGGTCTGCTGCTAAGGTACGGGCGTTCCCTGCCCGCTCCTGTAATGTTGTTTTGTTTGTGCCGACGCGCGGTGTGGATGACTAGTGAATGCAATACATTGCGGTGGGTCAGAGCAATGCCCAATAAACCAACGGCTGCAGAATAATGCCTCTGTCGGTGTCCCTTGTTTTTCGGTTGATACATGGACGTGATAAGTGACGGGTGTGCGTGCGTGCGCGTGTGCGCCCGTGCGGTCGGCCTGAGCTCACCTTGAACTGAACGGGGGTCTCCAGGGTACTGAAGTCGGGCGAGGAGGCGATCTTCTCCTCGAGGGTCTGCAGGAAGACCCTCTGGAATTCCAGCATCTCGGGAAGGCTGCCAAACAGGCTCTCCATCTGCCAGACCACAGGGTTCAGAGCTGGGTGTTAAAAGGGTGTGTGTGTGTGTGTGTGTGTGTGTGTGGTGTGTGTGTGTGTGGTGTGTGTGTGTGTGTGTGTGTGTGTGTGTGTGTGTGTGTGTGTGAGTGCTGTGTGTGTTGTGTGTGTGTGTGTGGATGTGTGTGGGTTAGGGGTGAGGCGCGGCGGGGGGGGTGGTGAGAGGTTTAAGACAGAAGTGACAGCTGAGGAGAAATATGGGTCGTCTAGAAGGAGACGGAGTACAATGTGATGGAGCAGCCGGCTGGTGGTCTCATGAGGGAGGGTGATTCATAACAGCCAGAGTTAGAAATATACACTCTGATGGCTCGCCTGCTGATAAATGCACTCGGGGAATAAGGCAGAAATCGCCAGGCACACACACGCGCACACGCACACACGCACACACACACACACACACACACACACACACACACACACACACACACACACACACACACACACACACACACACACACACACACACACACACACACACACACACACACACACACACCTATCATTAAAGTCCATTTGCGGCTGCCCTGTCCTTGTCCACTTTGTGGGCTGGACATGTCTTTGTGTCCCATAATGGTCTTTTAATTTGCCCGAGTGCTCAGCATACAATCGACTCGCTGGCGCTGGCAGGAGGGACGTCCTGTGTTTGAGGTCGTGCTCGCCGCACCGTCGCACGCCCGAGGGAGAGAGAGGGGGAGGGGCTGGCGGAGAGAGAGGGGGAGGGGGGAGGAGGAGGAGGAAGGGCGAAGGGCAGGGGGAGGAAATACCAATGACCTCTGCCAAGGTCATTGGTATTTCAGAAGCACCGTATATGGCCGTAGAGTCTCGTTATAAAGCCCAATGAAATAGGCCAGTTTTTCTGTGTGTTAATCCTGGGAAATGAGGTGTCGATCAATGTAGGGGAACGGGTCGCGTTAAATCACAATCACAGTGAAATCCATCGCGGTTAACGGTGTCCTGGAGCGAGGCGTCTTATTGGCTCATCCCTCTGGGAGCTGCCGGTCAGCATGTGGGGGGGGGGGGGGTCCCAGCAGTAATGAGGTAGATATGGTGGCCCGGGCTAGGTCAATCTCATCACCCCCCCCCCCTCGTACCTCCCTTCCTACTCCTCGGGTAACGCACACTATGAATCCCACATCATCAACACCTCCCAAGACTAACCCCCCACCTGACACACACACACCCACCTCATCCAGCGTGAGGAAGGTTTCATCCTGCAGGGGCTTCAGGTAGATGTCAAACAGGCAAGCCAGGTCCTACAGACAGACACCAAAAGAAGGTCAGTGATTAGAAGTCAAACATCGATGCCAGACAACATCGTCCTTTTCAGCTGCAAGCCTTTTAAACTCCTCTGTGATCTTTCATTTACCCCCCTCTCCACCAACCGTTCATATCTCCTCCTCCCATCTCTCTCTCTCTCCCTCTCTGCCCATCTTCTCCCCCACCGCTCCCTCCCATCCCGTCTCCCTTCCATTCAGTCACGTTTCTCCCCTCCTTTCATTACTGCCACAGCACTGCCTCGCCAACGGCATATTCACTCATTAGGTTGATTTATGGCACCCGCCGCCCCCACCACCCAACCACCCAAACATCTCTCCCTGTCCCCAGGTGCTGTGGCACGTCCTAATTGTTAACCCCCCCCCCCCCACTCCCCCCCAAGTAGCACAGAAAGAACCGTAGCAAGGCATTCTGGGAAGAGCCCCTTTTTTCCCCGTTGGCCTAGAAGTAGTTATGGTGATGGAGGCGCGGGTGGGAGTGGAAAAAGATGAACTGGAGAATAGTGAGATGTTAACAAAGAGAATAAGAAGGGGGGGGGGGGGGGTTGGTGTGTGTGTATGTGGAGGAGCGGCATGCGTGGGAGAGGAACAAAAGAGAAAGGAGAGAAAAAGCTGGAGGAAGCCTGGGGGTAATCAGAAGGCTCTGAGAGGTGCTGAGAGGGCTGGAGTGGAGAGCAGCTCTTTGGCACGCGGGACGCCAGGGCAGCAGGAGGAGGAGGAGGAGAGGGAGGAGGAGGAGGAGGAGGAGGAGGAGGAGGAGGAGGAGGAGGAGGAGGAGGAACGAGCAGGGGTCGCCACGGCAAACCCCCCTTAATCGGTGGGGAAGGAGGGGTGGACCGACGACGACGTGGGCTCGGCGAGCGGCCGCGTCGGTCTCTTTGAGGCTGCCGGCGAAGACAAGCAGTCACCCCCGCCGCCCCCTATTCACGGTTGGTTTTCACCCTCGCTCTCCCCACTCTTTTCAGCAGCCTCGATCGCCCCCTTTGTCTCCGTCGCCTCGCTCCGGCCTCGCCACTCTCGGCGCCGCCATAGGTTTATGAAGCTCTAACGGCCAGTTGCTGCTCCGCTGTCTCTGGATGTTTATACCACTGAACGGCGGCTTTATTGGCTGGAGGAAAACTACTAAAAAAGGATCTCAGGGCAGCGCTTTACGGCATTCCAAAAGGCACTAGCGTGCCTGCGGGGCACATCAACGATTCAGCACTTTGTGTGACTCCAGAGTCACCTGAACACATTTGATACACACCGCTGAGAGGGTCGTGTTGAGTTTCAGGGCTTAAAGGTCCCTTTGCCTTAAAGCCCCTGCCTGTCCTGCCGTAGCCCTAAAAGACCAGTGCTCACCTTCACGTAGGACTTCTCCGTGTCCACCAGCTCCTGGATCACCTTGCACAGTCTCTCCGTGGGGCTCATGTGCCTCGGGCAGGGTCTGAGCAGCGGCGCGGCGGGGGTGGCTTCTGTGGCGGGGCCCGACCCTGGAGCCCTGGTTGGATGCCGACGCCCGCGCCTTGGCCCCTGAGACGGGTCCATCCTGAAGGACTGGTAGAGAGTGCACACCTGTCCCACGCTCTGCAGAGAGAGACAGAGAGAGAGCGAAGGGAGAAGATGAGTCATTTGGAATTTTTTTTTCATGCACCGCCCATCACACAACGGGTGATGGGCGATAGGGCAGATGCCAACGTCGTTACACAACACATTGTCTTGAACGATTATGCAGCTTTAAAACCAAATCAGCACTTTTCGGCATGCTCTAAAGAGTGCTCTGAAACAGGAAGGTGAGCGAGGGCAGGTAAACATGGGCATTTAGCATCACGAGTGGGTGAGATCACTGCATCCCCTGTGGAGGTAATCACACACCCCCACACCGTAAACCACACACACACACAACACACACACACACACACACACACACACACACACACACACACACACACACACACACACACACACACACACACACACAACACACTCCTCCCAGAGCAGGCTTACAATATAGGGGACGTGCATTGTTGCGTCCAGTGACTTTACAGTCAGTTGATGCGACGAGAAAGTCCTAAGATCAAAATTACACAAGTTAACTGTCAGACAGATGCTCGGGGAAGAAAAAACAATTAAACAGACTGCATTCTTCAGCACATTCCCCCAGTGGTGAACCTCATTTCGATTCAGCCACTGTTCTCTACAGAACAATACTGTATGTAATTTGACATCCATGCAGCAATAACAGAGAAGAGAAATGCTCCAAAACAATGGGGTGCTGGTGCCAGAGCATTGTGTAGACGTGCCCATGACGTGCTATAAGCTAAGCTAACCGCATCACAGCCAGCTTTTATGCATAAGTTTTTGGTGTTGGGGGTGCGCGGGGGGGTGGGGGGGTTTGGGGTGGACGACTCTCTAGAAGGTTGAGCCAAGCATTAGCCGCGGCGGTTAATTATTTCACACGGATTCGTGACGGACAGTTATGCCGATTACGTCACATCAGTTCCATTGGATTGCCACGCTAGGGGTCGTTAAATCACTCCGAGTGCGTTGCGCTCCGCGCTCGAGCTCCACCGCCTGATACTGGGGTCTGAAATATCCCCTACTCCTCGCACGTTGCGCTACCTATATGGGCTGCGCTCCCCTGACAAGGTCAGCCCTGGTGTCTTATGGGGAAGCAATTCATGATTCATAATCAGTGCGACGAGCCCTGAGGTTGGGAAAATTAGCTCTTTGGCTAGCAGCACATATGGTGACTGTGTGCGGTGGTGGGCGAGGTTATAATATCGGCTGTAGCGTCCGTGCCTCTGTGATTTATAGTTGCAGTTTGCCCTAATTGGCTATGATACCGGCATTAATGTTTTATGACATCCACAAAAGAGTTCATTGTGAACATTCAGAGTATTCTGGCCACAATACAAAGTGTACATAAAGGAAACGCATGAATCAGATTTAGCCTCAACAGGCTGCAGCAACACGAGGGTCTGTTCTCAGACACATCAGGTGTTTGGCTGTGGGCTCATCCTTGGTCTGCCGTCTGTGATGTACTGGGGCCGCTACGCTCCGAGGCCAGTCACTCTCGCTCGCTGTAGCGTCGGCTGACAGACCGAAGCGCCGCGTTGGCATGGCAACGCGGCAGCACAGTGAGAGCATTGCAAGCGCACAGGGGCAGCGGGTCAGCGGTATCGGACGTCTCGCTCTCATCACTGTTGGTTTGTTGTGTGTTGTGTGTTGGACTGGTGTGTGTGTGTGTGTTGTGTGTGTGTGTGTGTGTGTGCTGTGTGTGTGTCGTAGTGTGGTGTATATGTGCAAGAACGAAGTGTGTGTGTGTCACTAAAGAGAAGAAGGCAACACTCGACGGCAAAGATCAATATACCCTTCCCTCCCACACTACCGCACATCCATACACACACACACACACACCACACACACACATCACACATCCAATCTTGCTGAGCTAATCTGTCTGTCTCATATGTTACACCTCTGATCCCTTGGATCGCTGCCCACAACCCCTACAATACAATATATATAAATGAGCAACCAAATAACAATACACCAACGATTAAGAATCACCACGACAGTGCGTCCGTTATCGTCCTTCAGACTACTGACTGCCACTTGATTATATGTGTTTTTTCCATAAGTGTGTGTGTGTTCATCCCACAGACTCCCGTTCAAGCGACCTAGCCCCCACCACCGGCTCGTAGCTACTGGGCTCTTCTGAAGTGCCCGATAATTACACGGAGACCAAACATTCTCCCGCACTCTCGGAAACCACACACAAACACACACCCACACCACACACACACACACACACACACACACACACACACCCACACACACACACACACACACACACACACACACACACACACACACACACACTCTACCACACACCCCTAGTATTTGCATCGGCAGTCATAGCTGAGCCTTACCTGTACGCATCCTAGCTAGATTAGAGATTATTAGAGTTGACAATATCATAGATGCCAGCCGGGGCGGGCCTCCTACATGGTTTGAGGTGTGATGGGGCAGCCTGAAATACAAGCAAACACGCTCACAAACATAATTCCACAGCATGTGAATCCCCCCCCCCGGCCCGTGTGTGTGTTGTACGTAGATCTCATGTATGCCAGAAAGCACCATATAATCAGCAGATAACACGGGCTAAACATAACAATACACCACGTCTGGAAGCCTTTGAAACCCGCCACACGGTGCATACAAACAAGTACGGCTCACTATAATCCCCTCCCCCCGCCAGAGCAACTGCTGTCACAGAGACATTTCCATTCAGTCCTGAAAAGCAGGTACCTGCAATGAAGCGTGACTTACACAGCATAGAGACGGCACAATAATGGAGACGGGAGGAGATGATAACGCATTGGACAGCGACACCGACACTGTTTTGTCGTGTAATCTTCAGATATCCACTATCGCATCACAACATATTCATTACACCACCGCCACCACCCAAATCTAGATGGACAGACCGACCAAAACAATCAGACTCAGAGAGTGGACTTGACCCAAGGGGGATGGGTGTTGCTGGGGCCAGTTTGCTGAAAGTAGGAGTGTAGACATAGCTGATGAAAAATCTCACTACCAGCTCGAATTTTTTTGAATAATTTATGCTTAGTTCCAAGTCACCCACTGTGATTAAAACGACTATACACGCCTTTGTCTACTAATAGATTTATGTATTAAGTTATAAAGAATTTAAAGATCATACCACAGGAGAACTATTGTGTGACATGAAGAACCAAGATGCCGGTCTGTTAACGCTTCACTCTCTCACTTTCTTGCCTCTGAAAATCTCGATTACCTTGGCATATTAGGACCGTTTGGAAGTCTCATGACCTGTAAATGTATCAAACAGTTGTGGCATTTACAAGAAGAACATTTTGTACACTTGCTGGTATTGTAGTAGTGTAGATATAAATGCGAAAAGACTATAGTTAATTAACTAAAGTTTCCGCAGTTTAGTGAACCACCGACTCAGTCGGACCTAGCTGGCCGACTTAACAACAAGCTTAGGTTCTCTTAAATCGGCATTCAAATTGACCACTTTTAATTCCCCGGCCCATTACCAACAGTGGCCATCTATCTGCATATACTTGCTCCCATCTCCTACCAATAACAGTACTGGGATACTAGTTGCCTGTCATATGTGGCAGGACTCTCCCAACAGAAAGATGGAGGGCCAT